>CATIWJ010062992.1:0-13133 GCA_949640765.1 Croton laevigatus | reverse complement strand
GTAATAGCTCAGCAAGTTTGGTTAATCCTGAACTTGTAGGTCTCTGAAAGATGTGAAAGAAACAGGAACTGATAAATAGCAAATGGGCCCGAAGAACTTAGACTGGCATATACTGTGAAGATGAAGTCAGCACATGCAAAGTTAGGGCAGATAGAAGGAAAAAAATACCCTCATTATTGTAATTTAAGTAGACAGAATATGAATTATGTAATGTGGCACTTCTTATTTCGGCTGCAAATGGTCGGGGTAAGGGGTGTTACAAGTCCTTTTAATTAAAAATCAATACTTAAAAATTAGGGTGTTACATATTCCACATATATAATGTTTCCCTAAATTCTTCTTTTAATTCCAATTGTATAATTAATACTTATTTTTAACATACTAACATGGATTATTAATATTAACTATTAAGTAGTTTAACACTTTTCTAATGCCATTAAATTTCTAAATAATAACTACCTAGTGCCAATAAATAATTTCTATCATATTCTGATATTTTAAACCAAATTAAGGTGCGGTGCTCTCATTATTAAATTATACTCCTATCTAATTAATTTTTCAAAATTAAATTCAATTTCCTAATAAAAATCAATCTGAAGGGCTTACATGAAATACTAAAATAAGTTTAGGAGCTTATCTGTAATATTTTAGGGCCTTATTGAAATGCGGCGTCAACTTTAGGGGACAAAATACAATTATATGAAATTTAGGGCTACGCGTGTAATTTCTAGAAATTCCAAAATACCGTCGTTTCACAGGTTCCAGAACGCTGCCGTTTTGAAGGTGAAACGGTGCCGTTTCTGCTTGGAGCTAAATGACGCCGTTTTCAGTCGTCACTTTTGCCTGATTGTCTGATAATTTGGTCCCGACCTGATCTGTTACTATTCTGGTACCCGCTTCCATTTTCAACGACAACAAATACCCAGCTATACACCTATCTCTTCCTCTCGCCGGGGGCCAATCTCGTTAGTGGCCTCAGATTGGTCGTCCGATCATCGGACGATTTTGTTTTTGCGTTTGGATCCCTACCAGACATGTCGGCTAAACAATTAGCTCGATCGAATCTTGCCTCTCTAGCCACCAGTCGCGGTGGATCTTGTTTCTAAACTCTTGCTTAGGCTTCCAAGAGTCAAATGGCGACCTCCGTTGCCTGCATTAATGAACGGAAAGTGAGGAAAAAGCCGGGCAAATTTATCGGTATTTTCTCCAAAATTATGAATTTTGATTCATTTTATTCATATAAAATATTTGAATTCTAAATTGTCTACTGTTCCTTCTTCTCCTTCGTTTTCCACTTCCTCATTCACTTTTTTTCTCTCTTCCTCTGTCTCGGTCTCTCCCTGTGTTCACTGTTCATTCTCCTATTTATATTCACAATTTCCTTGCTCACTACGCCATTTTACCTTTAGCTTCCATTTGTTTCGCTCTTCTACGGTTTACGTGTCCTGCTTATTCTCCCATCTGTCTTTTTCTGGATTCTTCTTTCTTTTTTTTCTTCGACTTCTTCTTCTGCTTCCACTGTTATTATTATTATTATATCAGAATATCTTTCTCACAATTACCCTTTAGTCCCTCAACTCAATATGGCTTCCCAAGTTTACCTCTCATTAAATTCCACATTGCATTTATAAATTTGCGGTTGTACACTGATAACATTTAACGACTGTCTTATCATTTAATTTTTTTATCGGACTATACTTATTATCAATTTTCTGACAGACCTTAATTATAATCTCGACACATGCTTTATTCTTAATACTTCAATGTCCTATTTTATTCCAGATACTTATTATTTTACTGCTTGGATAATTTATTAAATGTCTCGATCTTCGTGTTCATATACTTATGTGCCCCTTTAAGAGTACTTTCTTAATTATTATACCGACATATTCTTTGAATAGCTTGCTGATACTTAAATACTTTTAGTTTACATGTCTGATTGCTTTTGCCTATCTTATACCAACTTTCGCTAAATAGTCATTCATTCACTACTAACATGTTTACCCAATATCACTACTATCAGTCGACCTATACTTCTCAATTACAGTTAAAGTTAATTTAATAATTTTTGTCCCATTTCTTTTCCAATTTAAAATAAATACTTTCCTTTTTCGTTTATGGTTGCAACTAATATTACCATTTGTTATCAAATATTATTTGTCGCTATATCTTGCTCTCACATTCTCCGATTGAATTTAGTTTTAGCCAACCAAATGTTAGTTCATTTTCTTTTTGATTACACACTGTTTATAACCTGTTTACAGCATATTTATTTTCTAAATTATTTTACTACTTATAAAATCTTTTTCTTACAAACTTTTGCCTTATGACCATTTATTTGAAAATATTCCTTAAATAGCTTTCCTTGCTCTTAATTTGCTTTTATTAAACAAATACCAACGTATTTATTTTCTTTTTAACATTCATTTACAATCCATTTACAATTGTATTTCTTACCTCCTCTTCTTTTAAAAATGTTTACCTTTTGTTTATGATAGGTTTACTATATTTACTGCTTGTTTATTTCTTATTTACAGTATGTTTATTATGTTTATAATCTGTTTATTTTTCTTTTATAATGCATTTCCATACTTGAATTACCATCATATTTCTGACCTTAATAGTTTTAGGATGTGACAAAGCAATTAGGGATTTCAAAGTTTCGGAGACTTAGAAGAAAATGAAAAACGAACTCATTTGAGGAAAAAGAATAGATGACTTAGAAGAAAATGAAAAAATGAACTCATTTGAGGAAAAAGAATATATTCTTATTTGCTGGAATAATATTTAAACACTTAAAACAAAGTTAGTAACTTCACAATTCTAAGTAATTTTGTCAAATAATCAAAACTTAGGAATTTTGGTATTTCAAGCACAACAAAAGATTTTGTATTTTAAGATTATTCTTCAATAACTGACAAAAGTTTAGGCAAAATGTATCATGCATTATACCTTAACATTAGGGCTATTGAGAAATTTGATAAAGTATGATTGGCCTATATGCAAGGAATCCTAATGAACATTCTATGAACAAAATGCAATTTTCCTTTGGAAAAAATTGAGGGTAGATTAATAAACAAAGAGAGTGAGATAAAAAACATAAATGAAACCAAAATATTATAG
Source organism: Croton laevigatus (assembly GCA_949640765.1). NCBI lineage: Eukaryota > Viridiplantae > Streptophyta > Magnoliopsida > Malpighiales > Euphorbiaceae > Croton > Croton laevigatus. The sequence continues at coordinate 10,010 of CATIWJ010062992.1, read as the reverse complement.
GCAAACTATTACCTGACGATTTAGTTTATATCATCACAATGACTAACCAAAGTGACAACTGTACTTGTCGAACTTATTGTTTCCAGTTTTGTCGCCTCACAGTTACCATCACCACTGAATCGTTACAAATTACACTGCTTACAAACCTCAAAAGTCGGAGAATTCATTGGAGATTCTTGCTTAAACCAAGAAAACTTGGAAAACTCACCATTCAATCATTCTCAAACAAAGAAAATGAAGTGGGAGATGTCGCCGGAAATTTTTTGGCAAAACTAGAAACTAGCGTTGTAGAACTCATCGGAGAATCTTTCTCAAGCCAACAATTAAGATTCCACACGATGGCGAGAAGTAAATGCAGATAATGAGTTAGAGATGTCAATTGGATATTTTTGATCAGTAGGACGAATTGAACTCTACGATTTTGGGAAAAGTTTGAGGGGAGGGTGGAGAAGTCATTATTTTATTTTATATTTAATTATATTAATTATTAAATAAATAATATTATTAAAATATAAAACACATTTATTGAGATGCCTTTAGACTGAGACAAATATATTTATTATTAATAAAAATAGTTAGAATTTCAACATTAGGTTTGAAGCTCAGGAAATTAGGTTCGGATTTAGGATAACATGTTTCCTCTCTCTCTATATATTTATCAAAAGTATTTTTGAAAAAAAAATCAAAAGTAATCACAGTTAATAACCCCACATTAACTTGCGGCGCCACGGTAAAATACTAGTGAAAATAAAAGCAAAGTAAAAAAAAAATGGAAAACTTTACAGCGGTATGTAATTTTAGAAGTTCATTTATTATTAACTTAACGTGGTGCTCTGTTCTCAAAATCAAAGTCAAGTAGGAACAAAAGAGAGTGGTTTGTTTAACACGTCCTCCTCTCTATTCAAAGGCGATGGAAGATACGAATAAGATAATGCTATTTTATTCCCTCTAATTGCCACTTCGTCATTAGCCTAAGTAAGGACTCTTTTCATGATTTCATCGTTTCACTTTTTATTTGATCACTGTATTATTTTCATGCATCGATTGTATATCTTTGTGATTAGATTATGATTGCTATATCTTTTGATTATTAATTTTAGTTTTCTGATTTCTTAAAAACGGGATTGAATTTTGATGTTGATATTTATTGGTTTTGATCAGTTGACTCAATTCATTGGTACTGTATATTGATGAGATGATGATGATGGGTCAAGGTTATTATGGTTATGGAGGATCTTCTCCTTCCTCTTCAAATTTATCTGCTTTAGCTCCTCCATTTACTGTTGATCGGTCTGTACCGAAATCGGGTTCTAACCCACTTGTTGATTTGACTGAACCCTTCAATCCCTCTTTGCACAGTTGGATTGGTGCTCATCCTCCTCCATGTTCTAGGTCTGATTACTTTTCCATTTCAAACCCTGAATTTGATTCAGTGCCTCCCTCTAATGCATATAGATATCCTTCATCCAGCGCCCACGTGCCTCCTCTGAACCCTTGTGTTTCAGTTTCAGCCTCAGCTGATTCTATTTTGTATGGTCAGAGTTCAGCCAATTTTCTTGAAGCCAAACCGTATTATCCCTCTTATGTTTCTCCTCCTATTGGAAGTGATGGCTCCTTGGCGGTTCACCACCACTCTGGCTATGATTTGTTGTCTAATTCTCACGTGCCAACAACCCCCAATGGTTCTTCTAATGATGATTACACCCAAAGTTTTTCCAGTTTGGAGCATGTGGGTCAATGGAGCCACCAGTGGGAAGGACTTGTCGATTGGCAGCAGAGTGGACAGGTGCCACTTGAAGGGAGTTTTTGCTCAAATGAGAATTTTATTAATCAAGGTTTTTTTTTTTTCTTATTATGATCGAAATTTTAAGTTTTAGTGATTATATCATTTTTCACTTTGAAATTATTTACAATCTTCCTGTTTTCCTTAGCTTCATCTTCAAATGGGAACTTTGTTTATATTGAATCTATGGTTTTGTTTCTCATCAGTATTATTTCTATGTTTGAGTTGTTCATTGTACTTATTTAATTATTCCTCATTATCCTTTCAGGTGTTAGTGATAATTACTCTGTACTTTGCAAATATGCAATTTTATGTATGCTATTTTGTCAGTCTGTCTGTACTTTGCATTTGCGTGGAGTTGTTCAGGTTTAATTGATACATTGATTGCCGTTTGATTGTGTTGCAACCAAATGATATGTAAGATAGTTTTCCGAGTCCGAGACATGTTTAGCTTGCTTTCAGTAACCTTCTTTTGCAGACTATTGAATTATGAAACAACTCTCAAATTCTTCGTTTGATTGTGTTGCAACCAAATGATATGTAAGATAGTTTTCCAAGTCCGAGACATGTTTAGCTTGCTTTCAGTAACCTTCTTTTGCAGACTATTGAATTATGAAACAACTCTCAAATTCTTTTCTTTTGCTTAATTTCACATTATTATTGTTTGTAGTTCTTATGAATAGACCGGAATAATTTTGATCCAAGCCAAATTGTAGAGCAACTTGCTAGTTTGGCTTCTGATACGAGATGTAAACATAAGTATTACCTCTACCCTCAAACTACTGTCACTTGAGCTTTTTGCACACCTGTTAGTATTAGGAAGACTTAAGCTTTTTGCATGCCTATTAGGAAACATTTACTTTGACTAATCATGCCTATTAGGAAACATTTATTTTGACTAATCATAATAATTTATTTTGGTAATGTGACTAAATTACCCTTCACCACTTCTCGTAATTCCAATGCAGACAATAATTTTTGTGTTTGCTAGATACGTAAGTAAAAATTGACCAAAAAAACTTATGAATTGCTTAATTCTTACAGTGATCACAAATAATTTATAAAAAATACACTTGTTTATGGATGAAGGCAGTATTAGTTAAATCTTGTTAAAATATATTTGGGGGCATTAGTTAAATCTTGTTAAAGTATATTTGGGAGTATTAGTTAAATCTTTTTAAAATATATTTGAGTTTTCGAGATCAATTCAAGTTTGCATTTTGGATAACATTTTTATCATTGCAGATAAAAGGTAATGAGAGTGTGCTTCACAATGCTTAATAAATTGAGAAAAGGGTAGCCTTTTCATGGCACTTTTTTAGAATGTAAAAAAATTTGTGATATGATTTTGTTTTCATATTACTTATATTTGCTTATATTTGTTCTCCCTTCCATTGGTATATTTGTTCAATTATTGTTTCTATAGTCTATATATAATTGTATAATGTATGAATAAAAATAGGAGTTTTCTAATATCTTTAGTACTTTTGTACAATCTGGAAAGCTAGGTAATTTTCTTATAGTTGGTAAAAAATTCTTGAAAAGGTGAATACTAATGAATTTGGAAACTATTCTCTTGTTTCTTCATTTTGAGGTAGCTTGCAGTTGATAATAACATCTTCTATGATTTTTGGGGATTGTGGAATATGTTCCATAGTCCAGAAAGATTTTGTTTGGTGGTTTAAAAGGGCGAGAATTTGACAGCAGGACAGTTGCAACAATATTTGGATGATTTTTTTTTTTTTTTTTCCTTAAGGAGTTTTTCAGAAAACAGCAATTGGCATGAGTTTACGAAATTAGAGTAAGACCTCTATTTTGTTGTGCAACTGGTGGTATCTTAAATTCGAATATTAGTGCTACCGAATTTAATCTTACGGCATTACTTGTTAAGTTTTCTATTATTATTTATCTTTTTGTATCGTTTTCTGTTGAGTTATATACTTCTTTATTTTCTTTGTGAATGCTGCTATGTTAATTTTATAAATAATTATTAAAGTCCCAAGTTTTGCAGCATAACAGTAATGGGAAGATCTAACATCTGTGTGTCTGACATATTTATTTTCTGCCATTATTGTTTGCATCTTGGCCCAAAGATTTTTCATGTTCCCATGTACAAGTCATTAGCAGACTTGATTGCTTAATTTAGACTGCAGATTACTAGGCATGTTGTTATTTCTAGTATCAGTGCATAAATTGAATTTGTATCTGTTTGGAGTTGTTTTGAGAGTCATGTAATATAATTCAAAGAGGATCCAATTGCTATATATATATATATATATATTTTTTTTTTTTTTTTTTTATTGGTGCCTATTGGGGAGTTTAGTTATAATTTTGGTGAGTATTTTCTTTAATTCTTTTTCAGGGTTATATGCATCTGAGGGTGTGAGTAAATATGGGGAGGCTTCTCATAACGTTCATACAGTTGGGGACAACCATGCTGAGTCTGCAGGAGCTGAAAATTTAGATTATATGTCATTTGTGGGTGAAAATCCTAATTACTTACCTACTGACAATCCAAAAACTTCTAGTGTGGCATCTACTTTACTTGTTCCAGAAAATTGTCCTGAGGCAACAACTCAAAGAACTGTCAATCCTTGGAATCATCAAATGCCATACAGTGGTGTATATGAAAAATGCTTCAGAAAGCATGATGCAAGTCCAAGTGACTCTGCAGCAGTGCTAAATTCTTCTTCGCCTGCTGTTGTCCTTAGACCTTCAGATACAAATTTAGTTAGAAATATTAACCCCAGAAATGATGGAGATAATAAAGATTTCTCTAGCAACTATCCCTCTGTTGTGAAGGAGCCTCATCTGTTTATAAACTCCAATGGTGATGCTTGCTTTGATGCCAGCCAAGTCAGTTTCCACCTTAAACAAGGTGATCAAGCTGCTACAGAATTTTCCTTGGCTGCTTCTGTGGATGACTTGGATAACTTTGCAAAGGAAAAATCTGGAATTCAAGCTCCTAAGGCAAGTCTAGATGGTTTCAGTTATGTCGTTGATAGAAATGAATCTATCAATTCTGTAAAAAACCATATTGAGAATTTGGATAATTACCACCCTGCTGTGGATTCTCCATGCTGGAAAGGGGCTCCAGTTTCTCAATTTTCACGGTTTGAAGTTTCTGAGTCCACTCCACTGAAAATGAAACAGTTTGAACCTTCTAGTGGCTCAAATATTCAAGGCCATCAAATTTTCACTTTTTGTGCCAATGATAATGCAAAGAGCTCCGCTGAAAAAACAAGGAAAAACTCAATACCTCATGATAGTTGGAGTTTAGGAAATCATTCGGCTGTTTCTATGAAGGGACCATTGGTTGCTAATGCATTGCTCAGAGATGGAATCCATGATGATGTGAAATTAGGATCCCAATATACAATGGCTAGTTGTTTCCAGGGAATTCCAATTTCTGATGATCTGTTGTCTAATGATTCTGATAATTCTGATCATGAACTTCACAAAAGTGACCAACAATGTAGTGAAGGTGGCAAATGGGCATCTGAAAGAAATTCTGCACCAGGGTTTCGCACTGATATTGAGATGAATACAAACAGCAGTCCTGATGAATGTTCATCTCATGTACCATTTCATGCCATTGAGCACGTATTACATTCCCCACCTTCGGATGATGCTCCTGTTGAGCTCACTAAATCACATGGAGGAGAATCAGCACAAAAGATGAATGTGAGAAAACTGGTTAATACGTTGCAGAACCTGTCAGAATTACTTGTATTTCATTTTTCAAATGATCCTTGTGAAGTGGATGAAGATGATCATAGGGTCCTTCAAGACGTGATATATAATCTTGATCTGTGTATACTGAAGAATGTGGAGAAAATGACTTCTATAAAAGACTCGGTTGTTGCTCAGATGGCCGCTTGTCAACTTCTCCGAAAGTCAGCTGAGCTTAAGAAGGTATTTCACCATTCTATTTAGACTTATTTTATTAGTTATACCTCTCTGCCATAGTGTTCTATGTTGGTAAGGGAAGCTTTTTATTGTAAGAGGTAAAGATTGAAGGTTAAGTGATTGTCTTATTTTTTGTTTGAAGAGTAAGTGATTGTCTTTATTTATTTTACTAAAATATGAGCAATAAGCAAGTCCATAACATCACATTAGAAGTATGAGCGTCCTTTAGAGCCATTATATTGCTAGTTCTTTATCGAAGTTCCAATTTTAGTACTCCTTTGGCTTTCTACACCTGTTTAAGATGCCAAACTAGATGTGCTTCTGCCTACAACACCTTTTAATATATACTCTATAGAATGTATAACCTAGTAAAGAAACACAAAATTATGGCTAATACACAAGCTTGACTGCAGCATTGTTTGAAACGGGATGGAATCCTTTGGCATGTATTATTCATTAAGTGTGATAATAACTTTTGTATAATCCATTGTTGGTGGGTGATGTAAGTTGTGTCAGAAAACATAATAGTAGCAAGATGATTATTGTTATTCCTGTTCCATATTTTTTTATTCCTTTTTTCTTCTGGATTGACTGTATCCATTTTTCCCGCTAAGTATTCTTGAAAGTTTGAAATAATAGTATTCCTTCATAAACCATGCTCAAGAATTTTGAAATATTTTCTATCTAAGCTGAATGATAAAATTTTCAGGGTACAAGTATGAATGGGCCTTCAGTGTCCAAAATTGACCCTCCAAATCCCGAGGTCCCATTCAAGTATCTGCATGTCCAAGAGCAAAACCAGGTTACTGGTAAGAATGATGAGAAGTTGCCAAATTCTGTTTCTGTAAAGGCAGATGCAGACGTATTGAAAGATGATAACATGACCAAGGTATTCTTTCTTCCATTGGCTTTTATTTTATGACAAAATCATTCTTAAATTACTTCCCCACTTTAGAAGACCTGAGAAATGAGTTCCTTCACTATGAATTGTAATTTACAGGCTATAAGAAAAGCTCTTACTGAGAATTTTGATGTTGAGGAAGAAACAGATTCACAAGTTATTTTGTACAAGAATCTGTGGCTTGAAGCAGAAGCTTCACTGTGTTCTGCTGGTTGTTTGGCTCGCTATAATCGAATGAAGAGCGAAATGGAAAAATCCAACTCACAATTTGTCACTGGTAAGCCTTCATATAAAATTCACAGTTAATGATGCTCCATCCAAAATTTTGTTTGTCCGAATTCTGTACTTATTTTTCCAATCCCTTCTCCCGGCTTATTAGAAAACACTGTGGTTATGGAGAAACTACCGAGGTCCCAGGTTTCTACTGATCCATGCACTGATAGGAATCTGCTGAATGATAGTAAGGGCAGCCCTATAACAGATACTTCCATTCCAGACTCGTCTATTTCTGATACATTAGATTTGGACAAAACCATCAATTTTGCAGAGCAATTTAGCTCCAAACTGAAGAGCGAGGTGGAAAAGTTCAACTCACAGAATGGTAGTGGTAAGCCTTTATCTAATATTTTAGGCTGTGATTGTTTGTTAAAAAATATGTTTGCCCAAATTCTGTAATTATTATTATTATTATTATTATTATTATTTTAAAATTATTGTTTTCCTGTCTTTACCAGAAGATGATGCAGAGAAACTATCAGGGTCCAAGGTTTCTACTGATCCTTGCACAAATAAGAATCCAGTGTATGATACCAAGGGCAGCCCCACATGCACATCCATCCTGGAGGCATCTATCATAGACAAAAGTAAACATGAAGATGAAATTGCTGCCCGATTTCATATCTTAAACTCCCCAGCTAAGAATTCTATTTCTGATGCTTGTGAATCAGACAAAAACATCAATTTTACTAAGCTGTCTGGCTCCAAAATTTCTTTGAATTTGAATGACGACAAATTGGCATCCGAAGCTAAAGATAGCAAGATAAGTCTAGGATTACAGCACGCCCCCGACAAGTTAGGTCCAACCTACCAGATAGATGATCTTGAATCTTCAGTGATGGCAAGATTCCGTATCCTTAAAAGCCGGGTTGAAAATACGAGTTACATAAATAGGGAAAAACACCAGGGGGCAAGTGATGATCTCAGGTATGCAAGTTCCCAAAAGCATTGGCTTATTGGTGATGATGAAGCAGAGGACAAAATTCTTAATGTAAATATGGAGTCTGAGTCAGAAAATCTTACTTGTACAAGTACTGAAGACAAAATGAGCTTTAAGGAATTCTATGAATCGTTCAAGGATGATCCAATGATGAATCGGCATGGCGATCAATTTCATGATGGCTCTTCGGATTGGGAACATGTGTTGTTGGAGGAGCTTGCAGGGCAAAATGTTGAACCTTGAGCTTGGGTCAGATCCTTAACACACTGCCTTTATATATATATATATATATATGCATTGTCTTACTTGCTTTGAGAAGTGTTGGACTCCTTTCTGATGATTATGTAGATATGCTTCCATGACTCTGAAATCTGTAAATTCCTACATGGACTTTGATTGCTCTTAGTTTAAACCATTGTATTGTACTAAAATTGCAGGGAATGGGACATGGCACCACCATGGTAATATACATCTAATCACAAATTTTAATTAGTGTCACCACTCTTGTAGAATTGCAGATTTTATTTTTATGTATGACGAAATTGCTTTGCGTTTGGAATTTTAACTTTGGATAAAACTGTTTTGAACAAGTGGACAAAATCTGGTTTGTGTAATCATAGATGGTTAATGGTGTGCAAATTGGATTACACTCCTAAATTGCAGTTCGGATTACAATGGTATGAAGCATAGTCAAAATTCTTATTCAATATTCCTATTAGAAGTGTATAAAACGTGTTGCACAAAAAATACAATTATTAAACTGCAAAAGTAACCATTTGAGCTCAAAATATTTAAAATATAACAATTTTAATATATTTTTAACTTTATAATAAAAACAGCACAAAAAACAAACTTTTTAATAATTTTAGCACCTTTTTAAAATTAAGAACTAATGTAATATTTTTCAGAATACTAAAATTACCTCCAAACTTTGCTTCATTAACACAAATTTAACTGTAATTTTAAACTTGTAAAATGTATTTTGCCATTCATTATATTTATTTTATCATATATTTAAATTATTTATATCATCTTTATTTAATTTAATAAATTAATATATGATTAATTTAAAATAATGTTTTAAAAAATAAATAATTTATTTCTACAAAGTATTTTTATTTAATTTAATACATATTATATTTTATTTTGATTAGATTACATATTTAATTAAAAATAAAAATTAATATAATTAATTGAGTTGTTATAAATAACGTATGAACCCAGAAAACAATGATAATGATAAGATCATTGAATAAATTTTTCTCGATTTACTAGTCTGATAATTACTTCTACTAATTAATATTTATTTCTACTAATTAATATTTATTTTAATGAAAACTAAAATTAAAAAATTATTTGTATTCTTCATTAAACACATGACTAGCTCAGAAAATAGTAGAATATTGAATCACCACAATTAGTATCATCCAGAGCGGTTAGTGCGTAAGTCTTTATGTAGCACCCCTTATAGATCTACCGTAGTAAAGCCATAAGAGGGCTACTACTGTCTTTACTGTCGTATTACCGTCTATTTTTTTTCTTTTGTTTAATTCAAGTTATTTACTAATACTTGTAGAGAGTTAACTGATTCGGTAGTTCCCAGGAAAGTCCTCAAAGGAGTTTCCTAGACAGAACACCATTCCAAGATAGATTCTCAGGAAAAACTGGAGAGTCACAACGGACTACTTAAATTCCAGACTCCTTTGACAGAATCCACTTGCACAGTAACGAACTCAACAAATACCTAAAGTATATTATTTATTTCACAAAAGGTTCATATTTATTAAATAAATCAAATATCAAATACACACATTATTTATACACATACGAGAGTATTAAGTTTAATACAACATACTAAGATTATAGTACATGCCATCTAATCCTTATTTATAATAGGGATATACCCGTATAATATCTTTGATGCTGGCTGGCGGCTGACTTTCTACACGATCCGCGAATTTATCTTCCTTCGCTAATACCTACGAGTTAAAACATTTAACTCGCTGAGCAATTACGCCCAGTGGATACTTTAACTATTGAAAAGTAATAATAATTTAATGTTCAATAGTAATTAAAATATACTTAAATTACATTTCATAAAAATAATTTCAACCTATATTTTCATATAAAAATTATCATAAATAATATTAAAGAAATGAATAAATCAATTCCATACTCTGTTTTTCAATTATTTGGCTCTA
>CATIWJ010062979.1:0-10260 GCA_949640765.1 Croton laevigatus | reverse complement strand
AAATGGAAATATAAACAACTCAAAAAAACACCCAAAAACGGAAATGTAAACATATCATAAAAACGGAGGTAGTAATAACCAGTTGAATGGGAACCTACATATGCAATGGAATTTTCTCTTTCGAAAGGCAAAGAAAATTTATTATTATTGTGAAAACAGTTTTACATGAATTAAAAACATCTAAATCTCCTTCTCATGAGAGATAAAAAAGAACACAAAAACCACTACATCAACTTCGCCTTCTACACTAATGACACTACAAGATAACTCAAAAAAAATCCCAATTTCAAAACCGATTGTGATGGAGCCGCTATATGAGATGAAAAAGTTCCTGCTAAGATGAGATATCTGTTAATCATTAAACTTTACCAAAGCCTCCACCAAATCTGATTCTGGCCCTTCATAACAAAGGCCCAATTTTTTACCCAAGTCCCAAGTTCTTCTTGCCTCCACTAGTTCATCGTCAAAATCATCTCTCTTTTTTTTTTAATCAGCTAAAAAAGTTGTTTATTGTTAAAGATATATCCAGTAAAAACTTAATCATACAAGGGCATTCTAAACTCAAAACCCAAAATATTTTCCAACCTAGCCCTTGAATATTAAGTGAAAATACCTGTGGCAACCTCGATTACAATAGAGAAAACTGGAACAAAAGCAACATGCAAAGTAACCAGACAAGAAGAAAACACCTCAAGAGAGTGATTAGTAACAGCTTTTGAGATAAAAGCTGTTAAGGAAGGTTTAAATCCATGCTACAAATGTGTTGCTTCTGGAGACTCCCAATTTTACAAGATAATCGGCAAAAGAATTTCTACTTCGGTTGATGTGGATGAATTGAATTGAGGGCAGAGTATCTACTGCAATATCTAGAGAGTTGAAAAATTTCCACTAGGACCACGATCTTGAATCATAGTTTAAAACCCAAGTAATGGCATTCCTTGAGTCGAACTCTATGATTAAAGGACAGTGTTTCTATACAGAGGTGGAGAATAGTTCCACTGTAAAAAGAATAGCCAGCAGCTTCATATAATTGGAGTCTTGAACTCCACAATTCTTAGAGAAGACTCCTTTTACGACACCATCACAGTTGCGTAGGACGCCCCCAATGCCAGACAGACCCGGTTTTCTAACAGCAGAGCCATCTACATTGAATTTAAAATAGCCACAGGCAGAGGGAAGCCAGGGAGAGAAGAGTTACTGACCTTATTAACTTGCAACAATGTGCCGATATAATTACGCACTAAAATGAGGAATTGGAACCAGTTCAAACATGAAAAGTAAGAATTCTTGAAGTTGGATTTTAACTGTTCTAAGCATTTAATCTTGATAGATCAACCAACTTTGAGTATTCAATCCACTTCCATTTAAAAATTATTGAATTTCTTCTCTACCATAAATACCAAGCTGTAACAAAGAAAACAGAAGACCAGATATTTGTTGGGAAAGGTGTCTGCACTCCCCACCATGACAAAATGCCCATCCATATAGCATGGTCAATATTTCCAAAAGGAGCACCACAAGTGGAACAGGAAGCTTCAGAGTCCATATTTATGACGCCTCTAGAAAGGAGATTGTTTTTGGTTGGCAGTTTATTGTAAAGACAACGCCACATGAAGATTGAGATTTTGGAGGGCATAAAGGAATCCATATTACCTTGAAATCTAGTAGTTTCCCAGGAGGTGCAACATCCATCAGTTCCAAGAGAGAATAAAGGCCTTTAGAGTGAAGACCCCTTTCTTTCATGAGATTAGATTAGTTTGTCTTCCCTCGAAACTATAGGAGAAATCCCAAATAACATATTTATAAGATCAGAGAGAAGAGAGTTTCTGAAGTATGGAGAGGCCTCCTGCCAACCAAATTCCACAACCATGTGCCATTTGTCAAAGAGCCACTATCAGAAACAGATAAAGATTTCAAAGATACAATTCTGTATAGTCTAGGATAAGTAAGGGCTAAAGGAATATCAATTATCCATACATCCTCCCATAATTTAATTGATTTGCCATCTCCTAAAATCCACCTAAATTCGCTTTTTAGGAACTCATGAGTTTCAGAATCTGCCAATCTCAATTCAGCAATACTTTTCCATATAGGAGATAGTTTATTTCAGAGGGAAGAAGGAAAAGAAAAACTCAAAGAAGCATTATCCCCATACAATAAAACATCTATTTCGGAATACATTTGGGACTGGAATATTTGTATAACAATTGGGAAAAAATGAAACATCAATGAAAACATTAAATATATATACTCCCAAGTTAGAGTTTGTGTTTCCAAGTCATAGATAATTTTATCTTAGTATTTTATAAATTTAAATTGAATTATATATATATATATAGAACTAACAAAATCATATGAGAAGACATAAACATAATAATATTAAAAAAAAGAAACTTGAAACAACAAACAAACTCTTTATTGCTAAGAGATGAACGCTATTTAAAATACCAATTTATGTTCTAAAAAGTAGAGTTGGACTTATTAAAAAGATCAAAAAATTAGAAAAAAGTAAAATAAAAACCACTGTCAACAGAAAAATAAGTGCTGGTTGGAATAAGAAAAATATAAAGGAATTTAAAAGGAGAGCCCTGATGAATTAATCTGGAATCATACGAAGGATGGATTATATTCAGTTAAGACTGGATATAGATCAATAGTCAAAATAATACAAGTCAATGCTCCTGGACAGTCCATAATTAACTTTCCTTGGAAGAGGCTGTGGAATTTAAAAACCCCAAGGAAATTATAGGTTTTCATTTGGTGGCTAATTCAGAAGGGACTTCCAGTGGGTAAAAATTCAGCAAAAGATTTCCAAGCAGCTTTAGTGTGTGCGTGTTCTGTGATCAAATTGAAATGAAGCACATCTTTTCTTTAGGCATGCCTCTGAGAAAGCGGTACGGTTCTCTTCCCAACTTGATCTTTGCATAAAAGAGCAAAAGGGAGTTCAACAGAAATTCTGTGTATGGAGGTTCTACTAATAGCTAACCCAACTAGCAATGAATGGAAAAATGAATCTCTGGTGGTGTCTTTATTATGAGCTATATGGAAACATAGGAATGTAGTTGTGTTTGAAAGGAAAAATCAGAATTGTCAATAGGTAGTGCAAAAGGCCATCAAATATTGGCATAAATTTGTAGAACTTGAGCAAAGCCTTGAGGTTTCAAAGGCCTCCTCTGCAGTAAGAATGCAATCCTGTTTTCCTCCGACCATGGGGACACTGAAAATAAATGTAGATGTAGCCAGGGGCGGAGCCACGTTGGGGCCAAAGGGGGCGTCGGGCCCCATGGTTTTGTGGAAAAAAAAATTTTTTCATTGCATAGATGAGGGGCTGGAAAACACAGATCATAGCCGGCGTTGGTGGAGAAACAGTCTATTAACAACGAAGAAGATGAAGGAAAGAATGAAAGAGGGAAAGAAAGAAAGAAGGAAAGATTTATTTTAGTTATACGGTGCGTTTTTAGAAATCTTTAGGTGAAAAAAAAAATTGTAAAATGTAACAAAAAAATGGGCGTACAAGGGCTTTGAGTAGAAGGCCCAACCTGCCCATATAAACTTACGTTCAAATGGCCTAAAATGAAACCCATCAACCTTTTATTTTCTATTTTTGTTTTGTACATGTGGGCATTTCAAAGATAGAAAGAAACTGGGAACGGGAAGAAGAAGGGGACTGGTGTCGCCGCCCGTCGTTACTGACTTACCGACGCCACCGCAGCATCGCTGCGTTTGCTACCGCTGGAAAAGTGGGCCCCCTTCCCTCAAAGACTGGCTACGCCAACGAAGTAGGGTGCCATTGGGGTTGTAGTAAGAGAGTGCTAGGGTAGGGTTTTGGAGTAGAGAGTTAAATAGTATCCTTTTTTACAAGACCCCTTGATACTTGAAGCTTTGGCGGTTCGAAAAGCTATGGAGCTAATCAAAGAAAAGAGATGGGAGAACTGTATCATGGAGGCTGATTCGCAAATGGTAGCGGAAATAGTTTCTAGAGAACAAAGGATTCATTACCAAGCCATAGATGTCATTATGGATATTAGGAATCTGATATCCCAAAGTTGAAATGTTCTATGTGTATTTATACCTAGGAATTGTAATTCTTTTACGCATAAACTTGCTAGATCGGCGTTAGATGTAAGTTTTGTTAGTATTGTTTATATATAGAACTCCTATTATAGATGTAAGTTTTGTTAGTAATGTTTATATGCAGGACTCCTATTATAATGTACTACTTAACTTTTAATGAAGAAATACATGATCTATGTTAAAAAAAAAAAAGGGGGCCAAAAGAAATTTAAATTATTTTAATCATATATTATATTGGAAAGCTAGCGTTTGTGCAATTGAGTTGCATCACATTGTCTCCTAGGTCTTTGTCAATTGAGATTAAAATATACTTTTACTGATTTTTTTTTATTATTTTCATTTTTATTAAAATTAGTTCAAAGTTAAATTTAAAATTAATTTAGGTCCCATTCAATATTTTATAACATAAATAAATATCAACTCACAATAAGTCAAAAAAATATTGATTTTCTGATGAGAAATCCTCCTTAATTGGAGGAAAAGAAAAGAAATAAAAGAAATGCAAAATTAGAAAAGAAAATAAGGAAAGAAACAGAATGCTAATAAAAAAAATGGTTAACGGAGAAAAAGAAAAGAAAAAACTAAATATACATATAACTATTATTAGTATTATTTTCAGTATAAAAAGCTATGTAATCTTTCAATTGAAAATCATCTCAGGAAAAAGAAAATCCAAACTTAATAAGTTTGAGAAAAGAGTGAGAGAGAGAGAGAAAAACCTCTTGAGAGTTAAAACCAAGAGAAAGTTTAGCCATCATTGTTTGGTGAGATTATTATTGTATTCTGATTAATTTTTCCTTAGTGAAATATACATAATTATTTTTGCCCATTTTATTTATACAAGATTGGGAAAAGTTAGATCCTGGGAGTACCATATTTATTTATTAGCTATTTATTTTTTGTCATCTTTCCCAACAAGTGGTATCAGAGCTTCGGCTATATTAAAAAAAAATTATTTTCCCGTGTAATTTAAGATGGAAGATTCATCGTCATCGTCATCAGCTACAATGCTAAAATTGACTGCATCAAATTACTCTATATGGAAGCCAAGAATGGAGGATATCCTTTATTGCAAGGATTTATATGAGCCCCTTCAATTGGTGGGACAAAAACCAGAAGGGACGTCAGAAGGTGCATGGAGCATTTTGAATAGAAAAGCTGTCAGACAAATTTGACAATGGGTGGATCAAAGTGTGTTCCATCATGTGGCACAAGAGACGGATGCATATAAATTATGGACAAAATTGTCGTCCATATATGAGCGGAAGACTGCTCAAAATAAAGCATCTGTTATCCGACGGTTGGTAAATCTTAAGTACAAAGATGATTGAAGTATTACAGAGCATCTTAGTGACTTCCAAGGTTTAATCAACCAGTTGACGAATATGAATATGGTGCTAGATGATGAGTTACAAGCACTAGTGTTACTCAGCTCATTGTCTGATAGCTGGGACACATTAGTAGTATTTTTAAGCAATTCAGCTCCTTAAGGCGTTCTTACATTGGACATAGTCAAAGATAGCATGTTCAATGAAGAAGCAAGGAGGAAAGAACAAGGTGGAATATCCAAGTCAGAAGCCCTTGTCTCAGAGTATCGTGGAAGGACTAACAATGGAAAATTCCATAAGCGAGACAAGTCAACGGGTAAGTCAAGAGATGACTCGAGAGGGAGGTCTAAGACAAGAAAGGACTTAGAATGTTACCACTGTGGCAAGACAGGCCACATAAAGAGAGAATGCAGACTACTTAAACGAGAGCAAAATAGAGGTAATGAAAATAATGATACCAGGCACACAACTGCAACTACCTCTGGTGGAAATGATGTAATTATTTTATGTGGTGATAGCTTCTTTAATTTTTCCTCTCAAGATACATGCTGGATAATTGATTTCGGTGCATCATTTCATGTCACATCACGAAGGGACTTCTTTACATCTTACAGCAATGGAGATTTTGGTAATGTAAGAATAGGAAATGACAAATTGTCCAAGATCGTGGGAAGAGGAGATATTTCCTTTGAAACCAACACAGGTTGTCACTTGGTCCTCAAGGATGTAAGACATGTTCTAGACATGCGTCTCAATTTAATCTCTACTGGATTACTTGACGATGAAGGATATACCAATGTCTTTGCTGAAGGAAAATGAAAACTCAGCAAGAACTCTCTTATCACAGCATGAGGGAAGAAGGAGAACACCCTTTACATGACACATGCTAAAGTCAGTAATGGGTATGTAAATGCTCTTGCAGAAGAATCGATCAAGCTTTGGCACAAACGGCTCGGTCACATAAGTGAGAAAGGCCTCCAAATTCTAGCTAAAAGAGAGGCATTGACAGGGATGAAGCAAGGTATGACCCTAAAACCATGCACGCATTGCTTGGCTGGAAAGCAGCATAGATCTTCATTTCAACATGGTTATGCACAAAGGAAACCCAATGTATTGGATGTTGTGTACTCTGATGTTTGTGGTCCTATGACTGTTAATACTCTTGGTGGTGCAAGATATTTTGTTACCTTTATTGATGATCATTCCAGGAAGGTATGGGCTTATGCACTTAGAACAAAAGATCAAGTGTATGAAGTTTTCAAGCAATTTCATGCTCGCGTTGAATGAGAGACTGGCAGAAGCTTAAAGTGTATTCGCACCGATAACGGAGGAGAACATATGGGGATGTTTCAAAACTATTGTAGAAGTAATAGAATCAGGCATGAACGATCTGTTCCAAAGACTCCGCAACATAATGGCATAGCTGAGAGAATGAACAGAACAATTGTTGAAAGAATAAGAACAATGTTATCTCATGCCAAGTTGCCCAAAAGTTTCTGGGGTGAAGCCTTTATGACTGTAGTTGATCTAATCAACCTTTCTCCTTCAGCACCTTTAAATGGTGATGTTCCGAATAAGTTCTGGTCAGGAAAAGATGTTTCCTACAATCATTTAAAAGTTTTTGGTTGTAGAGCTTTTGTTCATATTCCTAAAGACGAAAGATCTAAGCTCAATGTGAAATCGAGAATGTATATTTGTGGGTTATGGGAATGAAGAATTCAGTTACAGGTTATGAGATCCTGTAGCTAGAAAGATTATTAGAAGTAGAGATGTTGTCTTCTTTGAAGATCAGAACATTAAAGACATTCGAAGAGGTGATAAACCTAGTAATCCTAAAGAATATCCAGCTAATTTAGATCCAATTCCTTCTCCATTGGAAACTAATGACGAGCAAGATGAATCTAATGATCAAGCTAGTGATCTTATTATAAATGAACTAATTAATGATGACATGACTAATGATCATATAACTAATGGTATAATGGATGATGTAGCAGAAGAAGGGCAAGAAGCACAAGCGCATGAAGAACCAGTGGTCGAATTCCAACTAAGAAGATCAACCAGGGAACGAAGACCTTCTAGTAGGTATTCTCCAAATGATTACATTCTCCTTACAGACGGGGGAGAACCAGAATGTTATGAAGAAGCGTTAACTCATAATCAACGAGATGAGTGGTTAAAAGCTATGCATGAAGAAATGGAATCTTTGCATGAAAACCACACATATGACCTGGTGAACTTACCAAAAGGTAGAAGAGCACTAAAAAACAAATGGGTGTATCGATTGAAGATGGAAGAAAACAACTCTAAGCCTAGATTTAAGGCAAGGCTAGTTGTGAAAGGTTTCAATCAGAAGAAAGGAATTGACTTTGAATAGATTTTCTCACCCGTAGTGAAGATGTCATCCATACGGGTAGTACTCGGTTTGGCTGCAAGCCTAGATCTCGAGATTGAACAGTTAGATGTAAAGACAGCTTTCCTTCACGGAGATCTTGAAGAAGAAATTTATATGGAACAGCCAGAAGGATTCAAAGTCAAAGGAAAAGAAGATTTGGTATGTCGGTTGAAGAAAAGCTTGTACGGACTTAAGCAGGCACCTCGACAATGGTACAAGAAGTTTGATTCCTTCATGATTAAGTATGGATATCGGAGGACTACTTCAGACCATTGTGTATTTGTTAAAAGATTTGATGATGGTGAATACATCATACTTCTTCGCTATGTCGATGACATATTGATCATAGGACAAAACAGTGACATGATTAGGAAGTTGAAGCAAGAGTTAGCTAAGAGTTTTTCTATGAAAGACTTAGGACCTGCAAAACGAATTCTCGGTATGGATATATCTCGTGATAGAAAAAATCGGAATTTGAGGTTATCTGAAGAAAGTTACATTAAGAAGGTATTAAAGCGGTTTAATATGGATAAAGCAAAACCAGTTTCTACTCCATTTCCTAATCATTTTAAGCTTAGTTCAAAGCAAAGTCCTACATGTGAGAAAGAAAAAAAAGACATGGTTAATGTTCCATAGTCCTCAGTTGTTGGTAGTCTGATGTATGCAATGATTTGCACGAGGCCAAACATAACACACGCAGTTGGCGTTGTAAGCAGATTCCTATCTAAACCAGGTAGAGAGCATTGGAATGCAGTGAAATGGATTTTCAGATATCTTCGTGGTACCTTTAAAATGAGTTTATGCTTTGGAGGTGGAAAATCTGAATTGACTGGCTACACAGATGCGGATATGGCGGGAGATCTTGATTCCAGAAAATCTACTTCAGGATACCTGATTACATTTTCAGGGGGAGCAGTTTCATGGCAATCAAAGTTACAGAAATGTGTTGCTCTATCAACGACAGAGGCAGAGTTTATTGTAGCTACAGAAGCATGCAAAGAAATGCTCTGGATGAAGCGGTTCTTACAAGAACTAGGGCAAGTGCAACATAAATATACTTTGCATTGTGATAGTCAAAACGCGATCCATTTGAGCAAGAATTCGAGTTTTCACTTGAGGTCAAAGCACATTGATGTGCGATATCACTGGATACGTGATGTGTTGGAGTCCAAGCAATTACATCTTGAGAAAATCCATACTGACGACAATAGTTCAGATATGATGACCAAGTCCTTACCTAAGGACAAGTACGAATTTTGCAGAGAAGCAGCAGGACTGCTAGAGCCCTCTACTTAAGTCGGATATGGGAGATTTGATGAGAAATCCTCCTTAATTAGAGGAAAAGAAAAGAAATAAAAGAAATGCAAAATTAGAAAAGAAAACAAGGAAAGAAATAGAATGCTAATAAAAGAAAAAAAATGGTTAACGTAGAAAAATAAAAGAAAAAATTAAATATACATATAACTATTATTAGTATTATTTTCAGTATAAAAAGCTATGTATTCTTTCAATTGAAAATTATCTCAGGAAAAAGAAAATACAAACTTAATAAGTTTGAGAAAAGCGTGAGAGAGGGAAAGAGAAAAACCTTTTGAGAGATAAAACCAAGAGAGAGTTTAGTCACCATTATTTTGGTGAGATTATTATTGTATTTTTTGATTAATTATTTCTTCAGTGAAATATATAGAATTATTTTTTGCCCATTTTATTTACACAAGACTGGAAAAAGTTAGATCATGAAACTGCCATCTTATTTATTGGTTATTTATTTTTTCGTCATCTTTCCCAACAAAAAGGTAGGGACATATTTAATAACTCTCTATATTTTTTTTAAATTTTGAATTAAAAACACCACACTACAAGTGTTGTCTAAGTCACCAAAATGTTTGACATGGTAATGACCAATAGCTCCGGCCGAACATTTTTGCCTGGGAAAAAATGTTAAACAACCAAATTGCCATTTGTAATAAAGTTCTGCAGCTGAATTGTTAAAGTAAGCAACGTATAACAACTTAATTTACAATTATCCCAACTACGAAATAAATCCGAAAAACGACAATAGCATTGCTTGTCGTTTAAATGGAAAAGAAAAAATTTCAAAATTTTGAAATGAAGGCTGACAAGCGGGAAAAATCTAAAACGACACTATAAATAGTTTCTTCTCACTTAAGTTTGTATCTGTTTTGCAAAAAAAAAGCAAAACAGAAAAAAGATAAGTATGGCTGAAGACAGAAAAAGTAACCGGAAACCTGTGAGCCTTAACGATAGCCATTATCGCCTTCTCCAAGATCTTTCTGCTCCACCTAAACCATCCTTTGGCCATGGTTTGTCTCTATTTCGTTTTCATTTTCATTTTTTTTCGGTTTAGGGTTTTAACATTGGGGATTTGCGACTATTTATTGCTATTAACTGATTGATTCGCAGCCGAAGATGGAATTGAAGGACCATATCATCTCTCCAAAG
>CATIWJ010062977.1:0-15143 GCA_949640765.1 Croton laevigatus | reverse complement strand
AAATAATAATAAATAATAAAAATAAATAAATAATAATAATAAGATAAATATTATTAATAATAACTAATAAATAAAAATAATAAAAATAAAAATAAATATTAATAATAATAATAAATACATAAATAATAATAATAAATAATTAGTAATAATAAATAATAAAAATAAATAATAATAATAATAAATACATAATAATAATAATAATAAATACATAAATAATAATAATAATAATAAATAAATAAATAAATAAATACATAAATAATAATAATTAATAATTAATAATAATAATAATAATAATAATAATACATAAATAATAATAATAATAATAATAATAATAATAAAAATAATAATACAACTAATAATAATAATTCTGATTCCGATTCTTTGCTTCAAACCAAACAGTTACAAAGGGAATCATGGGCAAACAATTCCGTTTTTGAATCATAACCAAACAGGAAAAGGTATTCTGATTTCCTGTTTCCCTTTCTCCTTGTTTCCCTTTCCTGATTCCATTCCGTTTCCCCTGCGCGAACCAAACGCCCCCTTAGTCCTTTCATCATTAATGACCGTTAAATGGATGTGGGATGACATAATTACCCTTTAAAAATACGTTGAAATGACATAATTACTCAAATTAATAGGTTTCTGAGTTTTGTTAAAGTCGTTATTTAGTCCTTGTTTATGTGATAATAATCATTTAGTCATTATGTTTTGTAATCGTGATAGTTTTTGGTCTTTAAAAAATCAAAATCTTCTACTGTCCTAAGGAGATCGAAAGCTCTGAGATCTAGTTTAGGATTTGAAAAAACATTGATTTTGTGAGAGTTTTGGATTTGTGAGCCACCATTTTAATGGTTAAAATTGTTAAAAGCGGAACAAATTAGCACTAGATTTGTTTATGTAACTTATAATCTGCAATGCAAGTGTTAAATGGATAGCTATTTATATATTTCAAATGTTAAATTGGTCCCTATTTATAAGTTTCATAATATTACATTGGTCACTATTGCATATTTTAAATGTTAAATTTGTCATTTTTATGTAATCAGATGTTAAATTAATAACTTGCAAATTTTGAGGGCTTGTTCGAAAATTCAATTAAACTTTGTCAAACTATGAATTAAGCCATTAAAAATAGGAAAATTTACAAAAATGTTCTTAGATTTTATCCAATTCTATATTTTTCTTCCTGTCTTTTTTTTAGTTAACAAAAATATTCTCGTGTTTCAATTTCGTTTGCCAAAAATCACTTATGTCTATTTTTTCTGTTAAAATAATAGTAGAAGGACAAACATGTAATTTTATGGCCTCTTCTAAAAAACTCAAGAATTAAGGGACTGTTTTGCATTTTTTGTAATTAGAATCAAAATGGAAAATATAATCAGAGAGAGGAAGAGAGAGAAGAGGAACCGTCGACTATCCCAGCACCGCCACCGACGGTCACTCCAGCCGACTCGTCCCACCAGTTAGAAGCCCTTTCTCTAACAAGTCTGGAGATATTGGCATGACGGTGAGACTCCAATGGAGCTAGCCGTACGCGCTGCGAGAAGAATGACAGCACTATTCCCGCTACTTTCACCGAATGCTTTCAATGCATTTTTCGACGTCTTCCGCTCATTTTCCGTCCAGTTTAAGAGTATATTCTGAATCCTCTCATTGTAAGCTTCGTTTTGATGTAAAGTTTGAATTATTTGGTCACTTGAAAGTTGTGTTTTTCAGCGACCGTCCAATCGGATTTTATGATTTTCTGGCCAAATGACCAAGATTTAGTTAAATATATTTGCATATTTGAAATCCTTGTATCAAGATAATTCTGAGGATGTATGTTGTGTTGATTTTTGGCCTTATTTGTAGAATTCCAGCAATCGGTGGTGACTGGAATTCTATTTGAAGAAGACAAAAAATGCAAAACAGTCCCTTAATTATTGAATTTTTTTAAAAGGGCCCGTAAAATTATATTTTGATTATTTTACCATTATTTTAATAGAAAAAATAGAAAAACGGGTATATTTGTCAAACGGAATTAAAATATAAGGATATTTTTGTTCACTAAAAAAATACAGAGAGGAAAACATTGAATAAAGTAAAATCTGGAGAAGTTTTTGTAAATTTTCCTTAAAATATTCTAATTATTACTTTTGTTTCGAAGCAAATTGTGCCATTAGCCACCCTAAATAAACCAGAATAATTTTATTATTCCTTCACTGGGAACAGGAGATTAAAAAAAAAAAGTAAATAAAATGAAATAACTGCAGAAACATTTTTCACTTCTGAACTAGAATTTCTAACTTCCATGTATTAATTACATTTTTTCTTTTGAAGATAATAATAAAAATAATAATAATAATAATAATTATTATTATTATAGTAAGAGAGAAATGGATCCTGATACCTAAGTTCATATTGTATATGCATTCATGTTAAGCTAAGTTTTGGTGTGCAATATAAGATACACTCTCTTTTATCCTCCAAAAATATAAGATCGCACATCGGATATTGATTGAGATTTGATATGATATATAAGTTAGACTACTTAACTACTTAGTCAACTTTGGTTAATCATATTATGCCAGTGGATTTGGACTTAAGTAGTTGAAGAATGCTAGTTAGATGGGTCATCGGTTGCGGTCCCGGATTGGGTCGTGACAAAAAATGGCACATTTTCTTTTCTAGATCTTCTAAAATTATTGTCAACTATTTTTTTAAAAAAATTATAATTAATAATTATCTAATTTACATTTACTTTATTTAAATCAATTCTACTACTATTAAATATTTTTTTGTTTCAAGAAAAAAAAAATATCAATGAAGAAAGTAGTGTCTAAAAATAATGTAGTTATTATGAATATAGTCAAAATGAATTGAAGTTACATTGGAGTAAGAATCCATGAATATACTTGAATGGCACAAACTATATTTTTTTCAAAAAAAAAAATTGAAAGTTAATTTTATCATAAAGAATACTATTTGACTTTATTTACTTGGAATAAATTTTCATTTCTAAGTATGGTGCAATGTTCCACTCTAACATTGTTAGAAAATTGCTTCTATATAAGAAACATTACTTAAAATTTTGTTTTATAAAAAAAAAAATCTTTGTGGTTAGTTTAAAATTAACTAAGTTCGAGTCCAAGGGTCGGAAATGCATTTACGTTAAAATTTAGTATGGAAAGATTTAATGCCAGCTCGAATCATAATTAGTCCAGATCCATGATTTTGTGTTTGAAACCAGATAATTAAATTTGAAAAATAACTAAATTACAAATAATGACGGATCTAGGCCTATTTGGGAGGTTTCATCCTCTCTTCAGCTTTTATTTTTAAAAAATTTTTGTCTATTTTTATATTTTTTAAATAAATTTTAAATAACTATAAGAAGACATCATCTCCCACTTTTAAATCTGTATTCGCTCATAAATTAACATTATACCTTTCCACTACAATTTAATGGATTTAAAAATAATCTTTTAAAGAATTATAAATCTACACCATGTAATAAATTATTTAAATGTTTATCTGGAGAAATATATTTATAGGATTGAAAACAACATGTCATATTGTGAATGGAATCAATGGTGATCGTGGGAAGCAAAAGAGTGGAGTCAAGTGACTCCACGTTTTCTTTTACTTTTTGGTCCTTAATTTTTAATTTTTATAAGTATTTTGTTATTTTGAATCCACAAAAATATCAAATAAGTCCACTTTAATATTTTTAATTTAATTTTGACCCGTATAAAAATTTTTCCTAGGTCTGCTACTAGAGTCAATATATTGAGAGAGTGGATGTCATTTTCATTGCAAACATGTTTGTAATTCATCATTTTCAGGCCGTGGATTTATCATGTCTTATTTATCAAAATCTTTATCGATTTTTTACTCTTATTGCAAATTTTCAGAATGGTTTTTAAAATGAAATTATTATTAAATTCAATAAATAATTGTTTAGCAAATGACTTTTCATTTTGTCGAACTGGTAGAGTACTATAACACCAACATCTTGTTTTTATTGTTTTCCCTTTCGATAACGAATAGAAAGCTGTCATTAGCGACTTATTTGGACAAACCAAAGAAGAAAAAACTCGGATATCGTTTTAATTCAATTCAGGTATGCTTATTCTCCTTAAAAGTGGATTTGGGAACCTGTAAGCATTTCCTACTTTTGGGACCTACCAAAGTATACTTTAGCCTACTTGTTAGAGCACGGTGAGGTCATATTGCAGAAATCTTGAAGAGGTTGCCTCACTAGGGAGGTCGTCGGGGCTCAACTCTGGAAGAGGACCATCGACCTTCTTTGGGCGACCGACCTCCTTTAGGCCACCGACCTCATCGCTCAAAGCTATCGATCACTTATATGGCACCGTTTAAAGTTTAAACTCACTATAAATAGTCCATGACTGTCACTTATGTGGTTAAAAAGTTTTTTATGTAAGGTTTAATTTCTATTTGGTAGGCTAACATATTTAATAGAACAATTATATTTAATATGTTATTTTATCAGTGGGTTTAATTTAAGTGGTTCATTAAGAAAACCCGTAGACTTCAAATAATTGGTATGGGTTTAATGGGTAGATACCGGTTTACCGACCCAATTAGGTTTAATAGGAACCTATTAGGTCAGTATATAAAAAATATTTAGGTTATAGTCCCTTATATATCAAATCCCTAGCCTCATTCTATTCTCTCTCCATCAAAGACAGAAAATTAAGGAACCTAAAGAACATTGGGATTTGGTTGAGGAAGATCACAACCGCTAGCATTCGTTCATAGTACAATTCCGCAAAAGGTACGATTGCTGCAATGGATTCAAGTACGCTTCCATATTGAATTTATTCATCGATAATTGAACATGATTGTTTATGATTTATTAGTGATTTTTGTTTTTTATTTCTGGATTCATTATTGATTTGTCTGATATGTTGATTTGGATTCTACTTTGCCGATTGAGTTTGTGACAACTATTGTTTTTTAATTTAATTAAAAAAAAATCTCTAATCTGGAAATCTGAAGAACACGAAGAACAGTAGTTCTTCCTCGTTCATCCGGCCAAGCTTCAGACCGGCGAGGTTACCGCCGTTGGGACGCTTAGCGTCGGGCCTAGGCTGTGTTAGCTCATCTCCAGCTCAGATTGGCCATTGAAGACCAGTCTGGTGGCGCTACAAAGAGATCGATTTTCGGCGCTTTGAAGGGAGCGACGGGCTAGGCGACGTCTAGTTCTACGCCTGGTGGCTGTTCACGAGGGCGACGGTGCAATCTCTGGAAATCGCAGAGATCGATTTCAGAAAAGAGGGGTCCGGCAATTCGTCCCTCTTTCTCAATCTCTCTCGATTTTTCGGCCGCTGGACATCTACTCTGATGGTGAAGGAAGCGACGGCGGCGAGGTGACAAGGCGTCCGGTTCAGGAGCGGCGGGTGAAGGTCGATAGCGCTAGGGTTCTTAGGGAAGAAGACGAGAAAATGTTCATATTAGTCCTCTGTCTTATTCAGTTTCCCATTTTAGTGACTGATCTTATTAGGTTTCACATAATGGCTCCTGAACTATGACATTATACAGTTTTGCCCCTGAATTTAATTAGGACATAAAGATTCGGTCTTAAACTTAGACCTTTTTATAGATTGACTCCTAAATTATTATATTTATTAAAGATTTTCCCTTCTGGGCAATTTTGAGAACATAATTAATTTAGAAAGCCCTCATTCAATTAATTTATTTGTTTGAACATCAAGATTAGTTCAATTAAAGGTCATTAATTCAAATTCTGGTTTCGGATGTTTGATATTTTGAATTAATTAATTGAAATAACATATCGCCAAAGTGACTTCTATTGTGGAGATTAATTAATTTCAAATATTAAGATGAATGTGTATTTATTTTTCATGAAGATAATAATCGGCCCAAAGGAAGGTTATTATTTGGCCGAAAATTAAATATACTTATGTAATAATTATTTGGTTTTCCATGTAAATAATAAGTCGGTCCAAAGAAAGGCTTATTATTTGATAGTAACTTATTATTAATATTTGATTACTACTCCAAGAGAACCACTTACAAATTGATTTTCTCTGTCCAAAGACTAGATGTCAATGTTGTGCTAGGTTTCTTGTGATGGAAATTGCCATTATTTGAATTTGTAAATTTTGTTTTGGATTGTGAGCTTTATGTTATGTTTATTTTTATTCTCGATTTAGTTTCTGTTACTGCATATAATGTGTCTGCCCATACTAGTGTCATTCCAATCCCAATGGTACAAATTTTAAGGTCTGGAAAGAGAATGTGGAAATTGTTCTTGTATGGATTTAGACTTTGCGCTAAGGACAGAGTGACCCACATTAGCTACGGATAATTCCAATAAGGCGAAAGTTGCAAAGTGGGATCGCTCTAACCGCATGAGTCTAATGATCATGAAGCGTTTCATACCGAAAGCGTTTCGGGGCTCTATTTCTGAGAGCAATGATGTTATAGCAATACAGCAGTACTGTACCAAAGGTGAAAAATCAGAAACAATCAATCATTTGGCTACTCTGATTTCTATAAGGTACAAAGATAAAGGAAACATAAGGGAGTAGATATTGGAGATGTCAAATCTCACTGGAAAACTAAAGGCACTAAAGTTAGGGATAAATGAAGATTTACTGGTGCATTTAGTTTTTCTTTCTCTTCCTGCACAATTCAGTCAATTTAAAGTGAGTTACAACACTCAAAAGGTAAAATGGACTCTTAATGAGCTCATTTATCAGTATGTGCATGAAGAGAAAAGGATCAAGAGTACTAAGATAGAAAGCACTCGCTTGACATCAGCATCTCAGAATAACAAAAGAATGAGAGCTAAGAATAAGTTTCTTACTTTGGTTTGTTCTAAAGCTAATTTAGCTTCTTACCTATAGACACTTGGTGGATAGATTCTGGTGCTACTACTCACATAAGTGTGTCTATGCAGGGTTACCTTTGGAGCCAACCGCCAATTGATGATGAAAGATTCATCTATATGGGCGATGACAAAGCAGTTTCTATGGAAGCTATAGGATATTTTAGATTACATTTAAGTACTGGATGTTATTTGGATTTGTCTAAAACCTTTGTAACCCCATCGTTTAAACGGAATTTAATTTCTATCTTATTTGGATAAATATGACTACTTTTGTGGTTTTAGAGATAATAAAGTTACCATATCTCTGAATTCAAATATCATTAGTACTGGTATCTTAATTGATAATCTTTATTTGCTAGATACTATTGCTTCCCATAAAGAAATCCTGCATATTAGTTCTATAGGCATAAAGCGTAAATTAATTAAGAATTCTGCCATGTTGTGGCATAAGTGTTTAGGCCATATCTCTAAACTGAGAATAAAGAGGCTTGTGCCAGATGAAATTCTTGATTTCCTTGATTTAACAGACTTTTAAGTCTGTGTAAAGTGTGTTAAGGGAAATTGACAAACATAAGGAGATTAAAGGCTAATAGATGTACAGAAGTCTTATAACTAATATATACTGATATTTGTGATCCACTCCCTACGGTTGCATGGAATGGTCAACAGTATTTTATTACATCCATAGACGACTATTCTAGATTTTGGTACCTTTATTTGATGAGTAAGAAATCTCAGTCCTTGGACGTTTTCAAGTCTTATCAAGTTGAAGTTTAAACTTGGTAAGAAAATTAAGGCTATCAAATCTGACTGTGGTGGTGAATACTATGGCAAATATGATGGATTAGGAGAACAACGTCCAGGGCCTTTTGCTAACTTCCCAAAGAAATGTGGTATTGTCCCAAGGTACATTATGCCTGGCAAACCAAGCATGTGTTGCTGAAAGACAAAATAGGACACTTATGGACATGGTAAGAACTGTGATTAGTCATTCTTCTTTACCAGAATCACTTTGGGGAGAAGCATTAAAGACAACAGTGTATATCCTTAATAGAGTACTTAGCAAAGCAGTAGCTAAAACCCTATACGAATTGTAAATTGGTAAAAACCCAGTATAAGGCACTTACACGTTTGGGGATGTCCAGTTGAAGCAAGGCCTTACATGCTCAATGAAAGAAATTTGGACTCTAAGACCGTTAGCTGTTACTTTGTTGGATACGCTGAATGCTCTCAATGATTTAAGTTTTATGATCCCACTTTTCGGTCCTTCTTTAAGACGAGAAATATGAGATTTCTTGAGGATGTAGAGTTTGGAGGGGAAGAATTAAGGAACATCTCTTTTGACAAAGTTGTCTCTGATGAAGAGAAATTCATTTCTCTTCCTAATATTGTTATTGACAGTGATAAGGAAATAATTCATGACACTGTTCAAGAAACAACTCCAGTTTGAGACAACAATGACGTTCTTCCCATAAAGAAAATTCAACAACCTCAAGAAGTGCCATTAAAGAGATCCGCTAGAAAAAGGAGAAATACGATACCAGATGATTACATCGTATTTCTTATGGAACAAGAGGATTCTAGAGGCTTAGTGGAGGATGACCTAATCAATCTTCGTGAAGCTCTTCAAAGTTCCAATTCTTAATTTTAGATCAATGCCATATAAGAAGAGATGAAGTCCATGAAAGACAATGACGTTTGGGATCTTGTCGAGTTGCTTGAAGGTGTGAAACCTATTGGATACAAATGGATATTTGAAACCAAAAGGGATTCAAAAGGCAATGTCGAAAGATATAAGGCTCGTCTAGTCATTAAAGGATTTACTCAAAAGGAAGGCATTGACTATAAAAAAACTTTTTCTCCAGATTCATCAAAGGATTCTTCTTTTAAGACAATAATGACACTTGTAGCTCATTTTGATTTAGAGCTACATTAGATGTATGTAAAGACTGCGTTTCTTAATTGAAAAATTGATGAAACAATCTATATGGTGCGGCCAGAAAATTTTGAATCCAAAGATCCAAAATCTATGGTTTGGAAATTAAAGAAATCCATCTATGATCTCAAATAGGCTTCTCGTCAATGATATCACAAATTTCATCGAGTAATTATCTTATACGGTTTTGAGGTAAATATGGTTCATGATTGTGTATATCACACGTTCAGTTGGAGTAAGTTTATCTTCTGGTGTTATATGTCGATGACATACTGCTTGCTATAACGATATAGGCTTATTGCACGAAACCAAGAACTAAGAATTTTGAAAAGAAAGATCTTGGGGACGCCTCTTTTGTATTAGGCATACAGATACTGTGAGATCGCTCTCAAGGTATCCTTGGGTTATCACAAAAGAGCTATATCGATAAGATGTTAAGCAGATTTGGTATGAAAGAGTGTTCACCTGGAGATACACCTGTATCTAAAAGAGACAAGTTTAGTCTCAATTAGTGCCCCAAAACTGACCTTGAAATAAAGGAGATGCAAAAGATTCTCTATGCTTCAGCGATAGGAAGTCTGATGTATGCTTAAGTTTGTACTCGTCCACATATAGCTTTTATAGTTGGACTTTTGGGCAGATATTTAAGTAACCCTAGATTGGATCATTGGAAAGCAGCAAATCGGGTTTTGCGGTATTTACAGAGAACAAATGTTTTCATGCTCACTTATCGGAAATCAGATAATCTGGAGATCATTGGGTATTCTGATTCCGATTTTGATGGATGCCAAGATAGTAAATGATCCACTTTGGGCTATGTTTTCATGTTGGCTGAAGGAGCTATTTCTTGGAAAAGTGCCAAACAGACACTTATAGCTTCTTCAACCATGGCTATAGAATTCATAGCTTATTTTGAGGCATCTAATCATGGGATATGGCTGCGAAATTTTGTCACTGGGCTGCGTGTGGTTAATTGTATTGAAAGACCATTAAAGTTATTTTGTGACAATAAAAGTTTTATATTCTAACAGAAGCTTTGTAAAATCAAAGCATATTGACATCAAGTATCTGTCAACTAAGGAAAGAATTCAGAATAATCAGATTTCTATAGAACATGTTGAGACAAACTCCATGATTGCGGATCCGTTAGCTAAGGTATTGCCTCCTAAGGTTTTCATGAGCACATTGCTCATAGGGGTGTAGGTATTTTTGTAGTACCTTGATTCAGTGGGAGTTCTACTTTGGATGTTCTATATTTGTTTTGTGTATAATAAAGTTTTATGATTTTCATCATTTATATCTCTGAATTCGCTTATGGATTTTGGATTGATCTCCATAAAGAATAAAGTAGGACCAGTTGGAAATATGCATGTTTTGATACCACATTGCATGTAATTTCCATGCCACTCATCCATACTTGATCTATGTCATTGAATATATTGATATGGTAAACATGGAAGATTTACTTACACTCATATGTGAGGACAGCCGCCATGATCTCATATTGATATAGAAGATGGACCAGACTGAAACTAAAGTGAAGTATAAAGAAAATAGTATAAAGTGTGCACATAAAGAATTCATTAAATATGATTGTTTCTGATTTCATATATAGCCCAAGTGGGAGATTGTAAGGTTTAATTTATATTTGGTGAGCTAACATATTTAATAGAACAATTATATTTAATGTGCTATTTTATCAGTGGGTTTAATTTAAGTGGTTCATTAAGAAAACCCGTAGACTGCAAATAATTGGTATGAGTTTAATGGGTGGATACCGGTTTACCGACCTAATTAGGTTTAATGGGAACATATTAGGTCAATATATAAAGAACATTTAAGTTATGGTCTCCTATATATCAAATTCCTAGCCTCATTCTATTCTCTCCCCATCAGAGACAGAAAATTAAGGAACCTAAAGAACACTGAGATTTGGTTGAAGAAAATCACAACCGCTAATATTCGTTCATAGTACAATTTTGTAAAAGGTACGATTACTGCAATGAATTTAAGTACGCTTCCATATTGAATTTATTCATCGATAATTGAACATGATTGTTTATGATTTATTAATGATTAAATTCCTACATTTTAAACTTTCAAAAACCAAACGAACAATTTTTTTATAACTTTATCAAAAACGTTAAATTTTCTGAGTTTTCTGAGTGTACTCACTCCAGCTAAATAACAAGTCAAAATTAAATTTTTATACTTTGTAGTAAATGATCAGAAATAAAAGTTTAGTGGAACTTAACCAACTATTTCTTCTTTTCTAAAAAAAGACAAAAAAAAAAAAAAAAACTATTTCTTCAATGCATCGCATTTGTACCTCTATGGCTCTATCATATAGCGACAGTGCATAGTGATGTTTTCACAAACATCTTATATACCATTTGAATTTTTTGTAGTATACTTTCGAGGAACAGTTTTTGGTTTGCAATTGCATGCTGGTTTTTTTTTCCCCTTAGTGACAGTTGACTTTTGTTATGCTTTTAACATTGTCGGGCCATGCGTGTCCCCTATTTAAAAAGCACAATCATATATAGAATTAAAAATTTATGTAAATTTCATTAGTGCTCTCGGGAAAAAAGGACATATTTTCTTTGAAAAAAAATAAATCTATTCTATCAAATTATTGTACATTTAAATTTGATGTAGATATTCCGCGTACCAAACAATTGAAAAAAAGCTTTTAACTGCATATATTATATATATATTATCATTATGTATTACATTACAATAAAATAACTTACAATAACAAAAAAAAAAAAAAAAATTTGAAATGCGAGATCTTAAAACCTATCTATCAGTGGCACCAGTAATAAGTACTTTATGGATTGGGTTTTTAGCAGGTCTATTGATAGAGATCAATCTTTTTTCCCAGATGTGTTGACATTCTTCTTTTTTTTCAATCTAGTTATTGTGGTGGTGGCGGCGGCGGCGGCGGCGGTGGTGGTGGGGTGGGGGAGGTAAGAAACGAAGATTAGAGATATAATTAAATATAAGTGACAACTAATTCCTCTTCTTTTTTATTTAATTAAAATAAGCTAGAAAAGAAAAAAGTAGTCAGCAAAACTTGAAACTCGGCCAGCTTCAAGTAAATTCGCTTCAATTAAATTAGAAGTGGAGATGTGAGGAGTGTAATAGTATTCTAATAGTCTTAAATGAAATATTGTGCTATGATTGTAATCTAAATAGACTTTAAAATTCTAAATAGAGTTTAAAATCTTTTGATATGTGTCTATATACACACACAGACTCATGGAGCCATACATCTCGATCGGAAAAGAATCAATAGAAAAAAAAAGAATCGGAATTGATCGCTATATTTCTCGAAACAAAGGAAAAGGAAGCAAAGATGAAACATAAATCATGGATCAATTAAGCACTCTCTGGGACTTGCTTAAGAATAAGAAAGAGATAAATACCATGAAATAAGGTTTGATCATATTTATGTGAATTCTATAAATATTCCATTCCAAAAAAAAAAAAAAAAGAGAGAAATAATTGGGAATTTTTTGAGATTGGATGCAGTTACCAATTCATGATCTGGCATATTTTTAGTATAGAAAGTCTCAAATTTAGGATCTTCCGCTTTACGAATTTCCTCAGAAATGAAGTCATAGGCACGTAGATTCAGAGCTGGACCGACTATTCCAAGAGTAGTCATCCATAAACCAGTTATTGGTACAAATAACATAAAAAAATATAACCAACATTTATTGGAAAAAAAACCCCAAAGATTTGAGACCAAAAGCAGGTAGCGATAACCATTGAGTATGTTTCTTCGGCTTGCGTTGGGTTAAAAGTACGGAATGCTTGGCCAAACTCTGTCAAAAACCCCATTTTTTAACCTTTTATACAAAAACACCCCAGACTTAAACGAAAATTGCCATTTTGCTCATATGACGATAGCATGGCTTGCGCATAAGGAAGCCCATGATTGTGAAGTAATAGAAATAATAAAATACTATTGTTAGCTTATTATTTGTAGGCGCTTGGAGACAAATAGTATATTTTGAAAATTAATATGCACTAAATAGCATAAAATTTTCAAAACATACTAATAGCACATTTCTAAAAATAAAAATTTTAAATTTCAAAACTACCTTCACAAAATAAAATGTAAAAATTAAATAATTTATCAACAACTTCGCCGGATCACCATGGTTCAAATTCAAACGTCAGACTTATGGGAGAAAAAGCCACATGGATTCCACTAAGTCACTAGCTAAAAATATTTTATTTTTAAATGAAATTATATGTTTCAAACATTTTTTTGGAGGGGTGGCTGTATACTCTGCCAGACAGTCGCAACCACTGTCAGATCGTCGTTAGAATTTCGCCGAACAACCACCGGATGATTGCTGGACCTTCACTGGATTGGAGCTCTTTTTTTAATTTTATTTCTTTTGAGAAAACAAAAATACAACAAAAATAAAAAAAATGGTATACAAGTAAAATCAAAAGATTTTGGTATTTAGTAAATGGAAATTTGAAAATATATATATATATTTGTTACCATTTCCCTTATTTATTTGTATTGGAATTCCAAACCCATTGGTACAGGCCTAATTTGTATTAAGGACAGGCCCATAAACTTGGCCCTCGACAATGTAAATAAATAGGAGTAGGAGACCCTATCCCTTTTGAACGTCATTCATTTTACTCATATTAGCAAGACAACAATAATGAAGCAAAGCTGAGATTTGATGTGTAATTCAATTTGATTGACAGAAATTGGAATTATTTTGTTTCAGATGGTCATAATAAGTAGGTTCTTATTCTTCAAAAACATGCAAATTAACCACAAAATTCCTCTGCAGAAGTGGTTCAACAATTATCCCTATCATCACATAAGTATATAACTAAATGAACAATAAATATCATAAGAATCAAATCAAATATAGATTCAAATGAACCAAGAACAGATTCAAAAAATTAAAAAAGTAGCAGCATTTACACATCACTTTTCTCCCCTGTTCTGGTATAGTTTGCATGAGTGAACAACAATTGAGCAAGTCCCTTCTTAATTTCACCTCTGCTTGTGCTTTTCTTAGCAGTATCCAATGCACCCAAACAAACCTTCACCATATCATCAATATATAAGTAAAATCCCTGGCCATTGACAATCGATCAGGGCCTTCAAAAATTGCAATTGGCTTCCTGTTCAATATATCCTTTGTGAAAAAGAAATAAGAAATATCTGGGCGGCCCCAAGGACCATGGACAGTAAAAAACCGCAAAACCAGTGATTGATTAACCATAGACATGATTGTAAGTGTGTGCAATTTCCTCACCAGCCTTCTATGTAGCAGCATATACACTTGATGGCTGATCTGTTCGATTCTGAGAAGGGTACTTTGGTATTGAGTCCATAGACAACTAGAAAATGCTTTGAGGACTTTCCTTCACCATCGTTCGGAATTTTTCCCCAATTACTGAGCTTTCATTTTCTCTAGGGGTTTAGAAGTAAGGAATTGCAAATTTATGTGTATCTGCTTTTGCTTTGGATTCTTTTTTGGAAAACGGTAGATTGGGATTTCATTTTAATGGTTGATTAGTGGACATTCTTTGACAACTACATTCACTTGTTTGTTTGATTTATTTTGTGAAAAATTATTACCTTCCTAAAATAGAAATTCATAATGAAGTTTGTTTGAGGCTAATTAACATATGGATTATTGAATTTATTACTCCCTCCGTTTCATTTATTTGTCCAAATTCTCTTTTGCACGCATATTAAGGAAAGACATACTTTCTCCACTTTTATTTCAAAATACCCTTATTCTTCTAATCATTACACTACAATATAAAATTACTCCACCAAAAGATATGATTTGACAACACCTACTATTTCAATAAAATACAGTTAAAAATATACCCACTAACACAATAAAAAATTCAACAATTATTCATACTTTCTCTTTTTGGCTTGACACGTCATCTTTGTCCAATAATTGGCACGTTTTTTAGCTTATCTTCTTTCCTCCAACTTTTGTTAAAATTTTGATGACTTTTCTTATTTTTATTTCTCCTCTGCTGTATGAAAATTAAAAAAAAAAATTGAAATAGATGGGACAACTGGCGGCAAGAATGGAAAAAAAAATGCCAGGTTTATGGTGAAGTGGGATGTGGTTCCCGCCATAACTGTTGATATAAAAGAAAAGTGCAGTTAAGGTTATTGATATTATATTTTGACGGGAAATTTGAGCACCTTACATAAGTGCAATAACTGTTAACAACTTGTGTAATATGTGGCCAACTTCGCTATCTAAGATGTGGACAAGTTTTAAAATTTGTGGACAAGTTTGTAAAAATAGTTGGCCACAACTTTAACACTTG
>CATIWJ010062914.1:0-16631 GCA_949640765.1 Croton laevigatus | reverse complement strand
AATTATTTATGCTTTATATTAGTTAAAGTATCCACTGAGCGTAATAGCTCAGCAAGTTTGGTTAATCCTGAACTTGTAGGTCTCCGAAAGATGTGAAAGAAACAGGAACTGATAAATAGCAAATGGGCCCGAAGAACTTAGGCTGGCATATACTGTGAAGATGAAGTCAGCACATGCAAAGTTAGAGTAGATAGAAGAAAAAAAAAATACCCTTATTATTGTAATTTAAGTAGACAGATTATGAATTATGTAATGTGGCACTTCTTAGCTTGGCTGCAAATAGTCGGGTTAAGGGGTGTTACATAACTTAATAGTTAAAACATATAAATCACAAATAACATTAATCATCAATTTCAAATCAAATCAAATCATCAAGAGATTTAAATGATGCACAATACTTAAAACCATACATAAAATTTAAAACTGTTCATAGTTAAAATATCAAATATCGATCTCCGCTGAGTTTCAGTTCTTACTCCTTAATTTCTCTTGGACTGCATTAGTCATAACAAAATGATTTCATAATCAAATACTTCTGTTAACTAGTTATATATTATGTTCCCTTTAATTTATTTCTATTGTATTTTCTTATGTTCCATAATTAATTCCATGTACTGTCAAATTAATTCTTATTTTTAAGTTGGTATAAATTTTATAGTGATGTTAAACAATATTATGTCTAATTAATTCATTCTCACTATTTTTTGAACCAATTTTAATTTTATTATTATTCGTTACCATTATTCATATTTAATTGCATTTTATCAATAAACTTTCAATTGAATCCCATTTAATTAAATGTATTAATAATTTAAATTATAATTATTAAGTTTGCGAACTTTACATTTTTTATAGTTCGGAATCTCGGATTGACAAATGGAGTTCAAAATCAGGTTCAGAAAGTTGAAACGATGCAGAATAAGGTCTGTCGAAAATTCGTCGGAGATGGAATATTCTGGTCGCCGTTCGACCGTTGGATTCTCA
Source organism: Croton laevigatus (assembly GCA_949640765.1). Classification (NCBI taxonomy): domain Eukaryota; kingdom Viridiplantae; phylum Streptophyta; class Magnoliopsida; order Malpighiales; family Euphorbiaceae; genus Croton; species Croton laevigatus. The sequence continues at coordinate 15,647 of CATIWJ010062914.1, read as the reverse complement.
CCTGAAATTTGCAAAACTCGTCAGGTTTTAAATCCGAATACACTGTTAGCTTCGTTTAACTACAAAGAGTCCAAAAATGCAAGCATATTCAACGGACAAAACAACAAATCGCCGGAAATCAAGAATTACAGTTCGGCCTTTGGCCGAAAAATTAATTGCCAAAAAACCTAATCCAATCTCAACAATCTTCATATCAAAATGAAGCTTAAGAACAGAGGAGTTTGTATTTACATATATCGGAGTCATCAGGCCGTCGAAAGGTGTCGGAAAAGCCACCGAAAATTTGAACGTAGAATCTACTCCAGCTACAGATCGGGAAAAATACCACCATCAACAAAAAGCTTGTATTGCAGGAAGTTCAAATCAGTCTTCACTTTTTCCGTCCAACCACCGAAGCGGCAGAAAATGGCGTCGAAAATTTCTCTCTCCTATTGGTTTCTCACGATCTCTCTCTCTCTCGATTCTTTCTTGTCTGATTCGCCGGACATGAAAAAGATGAAGGTGAATAAGGAAACAAGGGTGGCGACGATGAAGCTAGCGGCGACGGTGGTTCCTTGCCATTGCTACGGCGTTTGGTTGAAAGAGAGAGGAAATAAAGGAGACGAAGGGGAAGAGGAAATTCGAGATTCCCTTCTTCCTTTTTCAAATTTTTATTTTATTTATTTTATTTTTTTTCTAATTTCAAATAATAATAATAATTATTATTATAAAATGACAAATATAATAAAACAATAATAATAATATTATTAAAAATATTATTTTGCCCTTCACTATTTAATCAAATTACATAAAAATAATTAGATTATAATGACCTTTACATATTTTATTATTTACCAAAATCAATGGATTAAAATTTCTAAAATGCCCCTCTAAATAAATTTTATTTTCGAACTAGTCCTTTTTATTAAAAATCGATATCTAAAAATTAGGGTGTTACAATTAAGGGTGAGCAAATGGGTACGGATAAAACGGGTAGGTAATTCGGGTAATAATTGAGTAACAAACTTTTTGCCCAAATTACCTGTTTTGGCCGAATAACAAAATGACGTCGTTTTACTTACGCCTAAAATGACAACGTCGTTTTGTTTTAGGGTTATACTAAACCTAAGCCTAGGCACGTGCTATTGGTTGCTAGCCTGGCATGTGGTGTTGCTTGTTATAGAAGACTTTGGAAACTCCATAGCCACTGCCACTGTCAGCACCATAATAGTGATCAACGAAATAGCTATTTCTCATCAAGCCTATCTTTTTGGTATACTCATTTGCCACAATTAGAGCTGTAAATGAGAGTCGCTCGGTGTTCGCTCGGATCAATCAGAAAATAAGACAAGTTTGAGCCAAAATTCTAAGGTAGTTTAATAAATGTGTCGAGGTCAAGCCAAGCTATGAAGCTCATGAGCTGGCTCGTAAATAACTCATTTAATAGGCTCATGAGCTAAGTTTAGTAGGCTTGTGAGTAGCTTGATATCTATTCAATTTTTACAATCAAAACTACATCATTTTGAGAGTCTTAATAACTTAAGATGAGAAACTCTAAAATAATTTTATTAACCTAAATTTTTGTACCCTAGCCATTCTTCACTTCTGTTTTTGTGCCTCTTCTTCTCGCAACATTTTTCTTCTGTTTCTCCCTCCAATTTCGTTTGACCTTCATCTCCAACCACCACGCCTACCACCACCTTTCTTTCCCCTGACCTGTTTCACCTCCTCTCTACTATGATACTATTATTGTTTAGTTTTTGCTCTCACAAAAGCCCAATGATGAAAATTAGGCACTTAGAGCAACAAAAATTTATTTAAAACAACTCAAAATATTGACTCAGTAAAGTTCTCCTTTCATATTTTTAAGTAAAAATTTTTATGCTTTATTCTATGAGTCTATTTTTAATTGTCTTTACAATCTTTTGAAACTAAAGGTCCAAAACTTGTTTCTAGTATAATTCCCTATATTTATGGTGTCTTCCTTACATGACCATCATTACAGCACTAAGGAGTACCGTCACGGTAGAGCATAGGACCACTGTGATAGCACTAGAATGGTGCCGTCATAGTGGCGAAGTGTGACGTCATGGCACTCTGTCCTTTCTTGGGGAGGATGAATAATGACATGGCAGATGACGTGTGGCAATGCCATCACAAGACTCGTTTGTCGTTGGGAGTTACATCACTCAAACAGGTTGACATGTGTCTAGGGCGAAAATATGGAAAATGGCTATAAATAGCCCCTCTTCTAATGGCAGTAGAGTCTTTTGGTGAAATATATGGTTTTTTCATACTATTCCTAGCTCTTAGAAGATCCCAAGTAAGATTTGGATGATTTTAGGCAAGTTTTTAGGGTTTTTAAGGAAAACACTTAATTTGAAAAGAGGATCCACTATTATTAGTGTAGTTTTATTCCATTTTCATCATTAGATATTAAGAAAGGACTATTTTAGGTAGTTTTAAGGATTGAAGAAATCAACTTAAAACCTTAACTTGGAAACTTTGGATTAAAGAGAATAAGGAGTTTGGATTCTTGAAAGCTATAAATTCTCTTAGGCCCCAAATATGAGATTAAGGTAATCTCTAAAACTTCTCTTTCACATTCCTTGCATTTTTAAGCTTCTAATAGTTGGATCTGACTAGATCTTTTGGTTTCTAGGGTTTGTATTCCTATTTCTGGTCATTATTTTCATTTTTCAAAAGTTAGATTTGCAAATCTTTGTTTTGGAATTCCTCAAGGCATAAACAGTGCCGTCATGGTACTCATATCTACCATCATAGTAGACATTTATGCTGTCATGGAACTAATCTTGACTTCCAGTCTTTCAGAACCCCAAAATAAGACCCTGTTGTAAAAATCATATTTTTAGATTTAGAACTTATTGAGGTGAGGAATAGTGTAGTCATGGCACTCTTGTCCATAGTCACAGAGGACCTCTGTGCCGTCATGACACTCTTTGAAACTCCAGGAAGCTCTTAATCCTAAATAAGTGTTTTGAGTTTGAAATTTACTAAGAAGTATTATGTAGTAAACAATTCATATATTCCAAGACCAATAAGTATTAGATCTTGTTTAAATCTTCTTACTAGATGTTTAAATCCATTTAGGACCATGCATTAGAAATGAATGTATATATCATTTAGAACAAATATTTAGGATGTTTGTTAGTTGTTAATTAATAAAATAGTTTATTAATAATTGTATATTTATGAATGAATAGATATGAATGGATATAGCATGATAGGGGGCCTTATTGGCATGATTAGTGAAAATAGGGGACCAAGTGATAGTGTTGTGCATGTTAGGTTTGGAATGGTTTAAGATGGGCTTTTGATTAAAGGTAGAATTTATTTTAGGCAATTTTTGTAACTCCCCCTCCATGGTGAGGAGGGAGATTTATTTAACTTTCATGCCTTTTATTTTATTGCAATAATTAAATGGATGCTTCGTTATAATTGCAAATGGTTGATTAAATGAAAGTGATTAATTATTTTTATGCTTAGATTTGAATGACATTAGTCTTATTAATAATAAAAATGGATTTTTTTTTCAGAAAAAATTGGTTTAGAAAGCTTAAGGTAATTTAAATAAGGCTGGTTTTTGGGGCTCCGTTTCGACAAATTTCAGAATGGTGCATCTAATTCCTTTACTTGGAATCTGTCGGTTTAAAGACCAATTTGTCTTAAAAATAATAAAATGCAGTCAATTTATGTTTTAAAAAAAAATTTTAAAAAAATCTTTTTGATGGGTGGCGACTCTAAAGCATTTTATAAGACCGACAAGATTGACACAATTTCTATTCGAAAAATTGGTTTTATCACCATTTTCAAGGTTCAAATATCATTTCAACATAACAAATCATCATCCATGTTTTATGGGGGTTGAAACAGCAGCAAAAATGATAAGCCAAGCCAAAGACCAACTCTTATATTAGCATAAGATTTAACACCGTTTCACCCTTTTATCTCTCTCAAACGATCAGAGCCCTCTCTGCCTCACCTCCTCTATGCCTCCCCGTCTCTACCACCCTCAATCAGAAGCTATAAGTTATCAAGCCTTCAATTTTGTATCTAGGTGTGCCATCCTTCATATTTCTCATTTTTATTTTTTTTAATTATTGATAAAATTAGTAGTTTGTATACTGTTATGATGATTTATCGTGTGTTTATAGCTGCTAGTGACTGAAATTCTGTGTATTTATATTTTGATTGCATTGGAATAGTTACTTGGTTATTTAAATCGCATGTTTAGTTTAAAATGGAATTTATTTGACTATTAGAAGATGGGACTAAAATTAAGCATTTTTGGCTGCTGCAGGGAGGTGCTGCTGTTTATTAGTAACTATTGCAAGGTTTTGTTGCTGCTGCAAGCTCTTATTGTCTTGCTGCTACTTGCAAGCTGTTGTGTTTTATTTTTTTTTCTTTTGAAATTCATAATTTTATCTTTTGTAATTCTTACTAGTTGTGTTGTCGTAGTATTGGGATTTATTAAACGAAAGAAATTTATTGTGGATGGAAAAGAAATGTGTTGTATTCATAATTTCAAGCTCCTTTTGTCTTTTGTAATTCTTAATTTCTTATTCAAGCTCGAGCCCAAATTATCAAGCTCAAACTCGACTTCAAGTTTGAGCTCAATGCTAAATAAAATTCGAGCTTTTACGAGCTAAGCTTGCCAAGAAGAGCTCGAGCTTCTAAAAATAATTTCAAGCTGAGCTCGAGCTTCAACAAAATGTCCCGAGCCGGCCTTGAGCTAGGCAATCAGTGGCGGAGCCAGATAATTAAGGGATAGGGCCTAATTTCTAAAGCCCATCATTATTTCTGAAAAAAATGAATAAAAATGCACACAAGGGACTCTAACCCTGGACCTTCAAGTTCAATTTATAGGCCTTAACCACCACACCACACCACATGTAGAACTCAGCTTTATTTTCAATACTACTTATATATATTTTAAAAAGTATTGGGGCCCAACGCCCCCCTTCGGCCTAAAGTGGCTCCGCCAGTGTAGGCAATACGCGACTTAACTCAGCTCATTTATAACCTTAACCACAACTATTGTCATTTTCAGTGGCCAAAGCTTAGAGAAGCTAAAGAGTTTTATGCCTATTCCAGCCAAACAACAAAGAATTTGAAAAATACGATCACATATATGGAATTCTTGTGAAAATCTGAACTGTTTGATATAATTTTTGTTGATTTTGAATGAAGCTCAATTTTTTGATGGAGGTAGAGGTGGTGGATTCTCTGTCCAGAAATTGGAAATGAGCTGGGGTAAATTATAAAATAGTCTCTCAATTTTCTGAAGTTAATTCAATTAGCCATGAATTTTGATAAGTTTCATAATAGATATATATACTATTAAAATATATCAATTAAGCCATAAAAATTTTCAATTAGAGTAAAATTAGTTAAGGGATAAGAAGTTCAGGGTGATTTTGGCTTGAAGTTCAAAATTGAGTGAAAATGGTCTTGCACACAAAGTTGGGAGAAATTGATCTTCTGGCCCCTTTTCTTTTCACCAAGTGCAAGGATGGACACATAATTAAAACTTGGGAGGGGCCAAAGGTAAAAATAAAAATATGTAATTTTTATTCTTTTAAAAAACTAAGTTGAATTATTTAATATTTTCTTCATCTTTGTATAAAAATAACTCTTTAAGTTAAATAAATATATAACAATTGAAATTTAAAAAAAAAATCATAAAATCTAATATGTATTAGCATAATAAATCTTTTCAAGAGAAATATTAGCATAATATAATTACTTTTTGAATCCTATAAAATGTTCGGATTTTATTTTATTGAAAATGCATTAGTTATCTCATAGTATAAATATAATGTTCATTAATTTTTATTTGTTTACTTTTTTTAATATATTAGTAAAATACAATAAAAGAAAACATAAATATATAACATAATTTAATTCAAATATGAATGACTCTTTAAGTCATATAAATCAGCACATCTATCATATAATCATATTTCATTCCTAATTTTTAAGTAGCCAATTTACATTTTACTTCTACTAATATAAAAATTACTTACATTTAACATTAAAATTTAAACCAAATTAAAAGGTTAAGAGGAGCTAAAACCCATACAATGTTGCATGTACGTACCTCCCTAATTCAAAGAGTGGGGAGAAAATATAAATGTCAAACAAAAGAAAAAAAATAGAAATTTAATTTATACTCAAAATTTTATAATTAAACTCCAAACTAATTTCTATTAACAAGTATTTTTTTAACAATGATTATAACTTGTAGATTAAACACCTAAAAATAATTTAAATACACAAAATCATAAAAAATGAAGTTAATACTAATTTTATTTTGTATTTATTTTTCTCTAATATATATATATATATATATATATGTGTGTGTGTGTGTGTGTGTGTGTGTGCAACTGCAACATAATTTTGGTTCGATACAAAATTTCGGTGATCTTCTATATACCATTACCGATTCTGATTTACTGAAATGGGTAATCGGATTAGGAGAATCATTTTTAAAATTTGGTAATTCAAATCAAAATTTTCTATAGTTTTGATTTGGTTTCGAAAAGTGATTCCCCTATTTGGAACTAGTATGGTGGTGAAGTTGGGTTGTATTCAAGACAATTACTTTTAATATTGTATGTTGGGAATAAATTTTTCTAGTTTTGAGTCCGGTAGTTGCTGAATTGAGTTTGACTTGTTTATGGTTTTATTGTTGCAGTGTGGTATATATATATTGTATATATGAAAGTAAAACAAAGTTAAAATGAAAAGAAGAAGAAAGTGGGCAGGGAGATGTCCAATCGGAATCCAAATGATTCGTGCATGACGGGAGCATATAAATTTGCCATAAATAAATAAATTCAAGACCCTATCAACTTTGATTAAACACTTGCTGCATTTGTTGTGTACCTGTACTAAAATCTTTGTGAAAATACTGAAATGTGACTACACACTTATATATATATATATATATATATATATATATATATATCCTCTTTTTTCCTTGTGAATTCTTAAGTAAAGATGTAACTCATCGTTTGTTTTCTTTTCTGCAATTTTTTTTTGTACATTTTAACTAAGCTACATGAATTTCTAGATTAGGAAATATTTATGAGTCATTCGTTTTAAAAATTTTGTGGGATTCATCTACGAATTCATTTTTGTCATGTTTGAAAGAAAATACTTAGATTTGAATTTTAAATTAGTCATTTTAGATGTTTTAAATTCATTTCCAATTTAATTTTTTTTTAAAATAAGAATTCATCTGTAAATTTATGAAACATTCTTTCCAAAGTGTAGGTTACGTCTTTGAGGCCAAAATTTATACAAAAAAAAAAATTTATAGGTTATTTAAAACTAAATTGAATTTCTAATCAATTTATTTATTCATAATGTCGAGATTTGAACTCATAATGTCAAGATTTAAACTTGATTTGTGTTTTATTTGATTAGGTCAGGTAGTTGGTATAATAAGTAATTTTTTATGACCAAAGAAAAAGCAAGCAATATGGTGGATAGAATTTCATATATACCATTAGTCTAGCATGCTAATAACAAAAAATGACCTCTCCCCTTGCAGACATAAAGATGACCTCCTCCTAGACTAGGCAAAGGGCAACCTTACCCTGAATCCAGGTGAGAGTGACCTCCCATCAGACTAAGTATAAGTTACCACACCCCTCAAGGGGTTACAAACATAGAGGAGGCTTACAAATATCTTCCTCAATCTAAGTCATTCCATGTCTTAGTCCAACTAGCCAGAGGTTGCTTCTAACAATCCAAGTCACCGAGGTTCCCTTTCCTTGCAGTTGAAAATATTAAACGAGAACGATGTTCACCCTAAATTCTAGAACTTTTCGTCTAAGTAACATTTCGGTACCCCTAGACAATTACTCCGTTACCCCTTACCTATTAAACAGATCACCAAGGGCACATTGGTAATTAGGGGTCATAATTGCACTTAAAACCTGTGTCCCTCTTCGCTTATAAAAAGATCATTCCCTGCTCATTTCTCACATCTTACTTGCAAAATCTTTTGGCGACCTTTCCTACCCACATCTCATCAAACATCTTTAGCGACCTCTTATCTTTAATCAGGTACTTTCTTCTTGTTTGCCATTTAGCCATGTATTCCTTAAAATTCTCAGATTTTAGATTGGGTAGTGATGAGTTTGGTGATAGTCTCCACCTTTCTTGTGAGAGATCGCTAACTCCATAATAGACTAGACAATCCTTTGACAATGACCTCCCTTTAGAGAAGGAAGCCCAAACTGCATTAAATATTTGGGGTTGCCAATGAGCAACCTCCCAACCTTTTTCTTCAAACCAACTACCCCAACTATTGGATGAATCTTCAAATGGCGATGAAGCCTAACCATCTCAAATAATAGTAAAATATTCTATGCATTCCGTACACCCTTTCTTTCATCAGTTCAAAATTTTTGAGCCTTACAAGATTGCCGTTCCAGACCTGGCAACCACAACCCCAAAGTCATGGGTTGGTAAGCGATTTCTCTTCCTCACCCACGAACACTTGAAACATGGGGTAAGGTTCCCCTTGCTCTCCTCCATTAAGCATCTACTTCGATACTGCAATATATCACCTATCTAACAATTGCCCAAGTCGTTTAGGACCTTATATTGCCTCTATGCCATAGATCGTGCTGAAGGCTTTTCTTTGTCTTTTAAGATGCTAAGCGAAATGTTCATACTGAACATGGACAACATTGGGTACTATTATCTGCAAACTTATTTTGGCTATAAGCTCCTCTAATAGGACAAGTGTTTATCTCTAGAGCCAATAAGAATGACCTGGTGCTTGTGCGGATGATCGATAGAGGGGACTTTATTTTTCCAGCTTTATGGAGTAATAGCATGCATAAACTGTCACCCCTTTGGCTTTCTCATGAAGATAAAGCTAAATTGAATTCCCTTAGAATTTTGGGGGCTAAGGTGGTATTCCCAAAGATAGTTTACCACGAATTCTATGAACACCATAAGGGTGCCAGAGAGTGACCTCTTATGGATTGTAAGCACACACTTATCTTATTCTTAGTTAAAATATTCAGTATGTCTCATTCTGACTTAGTATTTTTATTTTTCCAACCATGGATTGCAACATGCTAAAAAGAACCGCTGCATTTTTGAAGTCTAATCCTTGGGGCATGTGAAGCCCTAAGGTTGAAAGAGAACCACCACCACTTTAGCTTCTCCGATTCAAGAATAAAGGAGGTCACAAAAGAAAGCTGTACCTAGGCAACCTCAGGAGGAGGTCACCCAAGAGACAAGCTTTAGGGGCAAAAGCGATCTCCGGAGGAGATAACTCCCCGCGTCCCCTAACCGTAAATTGATGTTGCGGTCAACATTTCATCTTGGGGAAAGCCGACAATAAGAAGAACCCAATCACAACCTGCCTCTCCCCCACAAGCCGAGAGAGATACTGAGAAAGGAGGCTATCCCAAAATGCCTTATAAAAGACTTAAAATATACTTATATATTATCTAAAACTAGTGCAATTAATAATATAACAAAAGTGCACAATAAAAACTATTTAATTCTTCTTCCTAAGTTGTAATTTAAGCTTAAAACATCAATTAAAATTATGGATCCAGACGTCCAAGTAAGTGCAGCCCTTAACTCTTGTCCTGACCATTAGCCTTGCTTATGGCTAAGTCTAGCAACATGGAAAAACTTCCAAAAATCTTCCAGTAGTGCTCCTATGCGTAAAATCTCTTCAATATGCTTCCTTTCCATTCACATCTAGTAGTTTCTAATTAAAATATATAAAACTAAGTAAAAACTCGCAATTAAGCATAGTAAAACACCAAATAAGCATATATTAAGGAACTAAAACATGTTAGATTTACATGCCAACATCTATTTAGAAAAAAAAAATATATAGGAATAAAATCGTAGATTAAAATCAGGGATAACAATGTAATTTTCCAAGAATAAATAAAGAATAAAACTAATTAAAATTTTTATTTGTATTTATTTTAGAAATTGAAAATATGAGTTGTGTGTAGTATGTTATGGAAGAAATTTTTAAAAAAAGGAATATTAAATAAGAAGGTGATGATGACATAATGATTCAAGTATAAAGTACTTCTCCATTACTATGCTCCTTTGGTCTCTTCACGCACTCAGTTTCAGTTTTCAGTTCACCTCATTCATTCACTCTCTCTGAAATCTACACTTCAATGCTCCTCTGAGGGAAACATCAGCATGACACCTCTGCAATTCCACTTTCTTTTCTTTATTATTTTCACCATTTTTTTCTTTTCCTTTCTTTTCTTTTCCGCTCTATTATCTCTATCCCTTTTGTCCCTCTTCTTTCTCTTTCTCTCGTTCTATGTATAAATAAATTCTCCTTTGGATTTTTATTTCTCTTTGCCATTTATTAGTTTGTTAGTATAGTACTTATTTCAAATAGTAATATAATCGTACCAAACCCATAAAAAAAAAAGTGAATCATTAAGCCATTCACGTGTAGTCATTAAACAATTTTACAGTATTTCAAATCTTTAGAATTTTCAAAAGGTATTTTCAATTTCTCGATAGGATTACAAAATGATTTTAAGCAGTTTTTATGTTAGAGCATTTCTCATGCTAACATGGATTGTGACCAATGTATCTCATGAAATATAGAATGTTGATGTTGTTAGATGTATGACTTTAGACATCTAAGTTTAAAAATGTCTCTCTAAGGCATTTATTATAAATCCTACATACTCTTTCTTTTTCTTAATTTTGGCCAATAATGTAATAAGTAACCAATCAATAGGAAGCTATTAGTATAGAAATTGTCTAACAGACCTTCTAAAAATAAAAGTTCTTAAATCGAACTCAAGACATATGGTCTCAGGTGAAAAGTGTTTATCACTGGATCACTCTTTTTTCCACATTAATTTTTCTTTTATTTATTGTAAACTTGGCCCATCCATTCCTCTCTATTTATAGGAAAGGAGAGTTGGCGTAAAAGTGCAAAACCTAAACAAGCAAAATATAATACTAATAGAAAAGAAAGAATGTCTCCTTCATCTTCTTCATCCTCAAGATGGTGTCCGACATCTGATCAACTTATGATTTTGGAGGAGTTATATCGAAATGGGATTAGAACTCCAAATGCTTCTCAAATTCAAAGAATCACAGCTCATCTTTCTTTGTATGGAAAGATTGAAGGAAAGAATGTGTTTTATTGGTTCCAAAATCATAAAGCTAGAGATAGACAAAAGCTTAGAAGAAAACTCATCAACCAACTTCAACACCAACAGCAACAACAACTCCTTTATCCCCATCATCACTTTACTTCTCCTTCTTCATCTTTTCTTTCATATCATAACTCTCCTGCCTTTCTTCCACAGGTTAGACATTTCAACTATTCTCATTTCTTCCCTTTCTTTTTCTTTTACTAAATAGTTTTATGCATGAAAATAAAAACTACGTCCTGTTTTTATTAAAAAAAAAAAGAAACTAGGTCTTGTTTTATTCTGGAATTTCTCAAAATTTGTTGTAATCTTCAATTTTAAGGGTAAAATATGAAATTTTTTATAAAAATTGGACTAAATTTTAAAAAAAAGAAAAATTGGGTACCGGTGCCACTACATCTTCTAATTTTGCTACTCAATATGCATAAACAACTTGTTTTGTAGAGAAGAAAAAAAATTATAAGGTTTATTGGTGAAAATAGGTACGGCTAGGCTTCTCGCTTCAAGAGCCTCTCGCCATCACTATTTTTAGGTTTTTTTTTTGATTTATTTTTCATTTTTTTCCGACTCAATACGGTAGATTATCTATACTGAGTCCGAAATCAATTTCAGTAGTCCACAGTTTATAGAATCCGACTATGTAGTACAAATTTCATATGACTACAAATTTAACCGTCTCAATTATTTTATGTTTAATTTACAACATAAAATCAAATTCTGCGAAATATAGACAACTGAAATTGATATCAGAACTGAGTATAAACAATTAACCGTTTGAGTCGAAAAAAATTTAAAAAAAAAAAAATTAAAACAAAACCTTCGATAGCCTCTCACCTCGAGAGGTTTATCTTTTCCAAAAATTAAAATTTTTAGCATATTTTTATAAGCATGTTTCTTGAATTTTTTACAACAGAATTACTTAACATGCATGATTCAATTTTGTTTCCCGTAGTGCAATATTTATAGTGGCATCCATAAAAGAAAATAAGTATTTTTATTAATTACATGTTGCATACACGTGTTTGTATTTAGGGAGGAGTTGAAATGATGAATCACCCATGGAAGGTGGAGATCCCACAGAATATCCAAATAGAGGAATCCATGATGAGAATGTACGGTCAAGATTGGATGATGATGATGATGATGGAAATGGGTCCTCCTTCTTCCTCCCCAACAAGACCACTTGAAACACTTGAACTATTCCCAATCACCACAACAAATCTGAAACAAGAAGCCAGCAACAACACACATTTACAACAACAACTATCATCCTCAACTAATAATAATAATAATAATAACTCATAAGAATTCACTTTCTATCTCTCTCTCTAGCCTCTCAATTTAATACGTATTGTTGGTTTCTGATAATAAGCATATGGCTTATAAGTAGGTAGGTAGCTAATAAGCTAAGGCTACATATAGAGAGTAGAGCTAGAAAGATCTGAATTGTCTAGTGAGTATTGTTTGTTAGCCCTCTAATATCTTCTTCTATGCTACCCTACTTATTAGTATTAAAATCTGTACTGTTTAGTTTGCCATTTTAGAATCTGCATTGGACTTCAAAAGAATGTGTTGTTATGTATTCATTTTCAAAATTTCAGCTTGTCTCTATGTAAAAATTAAAGCTGCATGTGGGCCATTATTGCTTAAAAATTATCAGCTTTTTTCGTTTGGAGTTGGACCTTTCAGATAAGTCAATGTGCTACTTTAATTCAGTTATCAATTCTGGCATGCAAATATCAACTCATTTGCCGTTTCATTGGTCTCAAGGTGTCTTTTTCAATGCATAAATTTTCACAAATTTAGATACGCCTAATAGATTGAAAATAAAATTGGGCATTCACCTAGTTATTTTTTGAAAGCTCGCTCGGTCTTTAAGATTTTGACCCGACCTAAGTCGTGAACTTGGCAATGGTGAACGAAGATAACTGCATACAATAGTATTTTTATTTTTTGTAAGCTTGTCAGGTTTTCGAGACTTTACCCCAACTAATTCAGATGCGATCCAAGCCGTCAACCTATGGTGATGAGGCTCCCATCGGGGATGACTACTTATTCTTGAACTCAAGTCATACTTAAGAAAATATAAGCGATTTACCACTTGGACCAACAATATTGATATCACACCTAGTTATTAGTTAGCGTTAATTAAAATTAAAAAAATTTGCCCTAATAATCACATAAATTAATTCTTTTTAATACTTTTTTATTATTGTTATTATTATTGAAAAATAAATATATAAATAAACAATTTTGGACTCAATTGAATAACTTGTGGAGAGGAAGGCATGATTTGAAAGGAGGGAGGATTCAATAAAAAGGAAAAGAAAATAGGTAGGGATGGAAATGAAGCGAGGATTCCCCATTTTCCGTTGGAACCCAACCCAAATAGCGAGGAAAATTTCTATTATTTTTTCCCATGGGGCCAGGGACGGGGCACGATTTTTCCCATTAGCAAAAATGGGCTAGAGATAGGACTCCCTGCCCCGAGGGGATTCGCATCCCCGATCCAGTGGAGGCCCCCATCCCCGATTCTGTGGAACTTGCTAATATATAATATTTTAATATATTATAATAGTAAATGAATTAAAATAATATTATAATCTATAATATAGTGAATAATTTAAAAAATTAAATTTTCTTTATTAGTTTATAGTATATAAATTAAAAGTATTATTTTTATATTCTGTGATTCAATAATTAATTAATACTCCCTCCGTTCACGAAATATAGGAAAAATTCTCTCATGCGCGTAATTTTTACCTCAAAATACCGTTATTCTTCGAATCATTATACTACAATTTAAAATTATTCCATCTAAAAGCATGATTTGACAATATCCACTATCTCAATAAAATACTATAAAAAAATACACCAACTATCTTAATAAAATATTCCTCACTTTTCCCACTTTCTCTTTCCTCCCCTCCTTGCTAGGGGTGTGCAAAAACCAAACCGACCCGAGGTGATCGAGTAGGGTTAGTCGAGTTATTAAGGTTGGTTCGGGTTGGAGATTATATGAATTTCGAGTTTCGGGTTGGGTTACAACAACGAAAACCCCGACCAACCTGAAAAATTTTTTTACCTTTCGTGCAAAGAATTTTGGGGCTCGAAAATTTTGGGTTGTTAGGGTCGGGCTCCGAAAATTAGTTAGAGTCGGTTCGGGTGGTTAAATTTCAAAAATTCGGGTTTCGGAAAATAGTGGCCACAAATTTATAAATACGTGGCCTACTTTGCTGGAAAAATTGTGGATAATTTTGTAATATATGGCCAGTTTTGTGAAAAAAGTTACCATAACTTTTTACAGTTATGGCCAACTTTTCTGCATACTTTACATAAATGTAAAAACTGTGGACAACTTTTGTAATATATGGGTGACTTTGCTTGAAAAAGTGTGGACAACTTTGTAATATGTGGCCAGCTTTGTAGAAAAAGTGACCACAACTTTTTAAAGTTATAGCCAACTTCTCTGCATACTTTATATAAGTGTAAAAACTATGGACAACTTTTATAATATGTGGGCAACTTTGCTAGAAAAAGTGTGGACAACTTTGTAATATATGCCCAGTTTTGTTGAAAAAGTGACCACAACTTTTTACACTTGTGGCCAGATTTTAGAAAATATGGTCACAGTTTGTTAAACTTTTGGGCAATTTTGTATTCTTGAGGAATTAGTAGGTAAAAAACTAAAATATTAATATGTGATTAGGTATTAACAATTAACTAAACTTGTGATTTCAATGAATTAACCAAGTATTTGATTAAAAATGAGCCAAACTTATGATGATAAATGGAATTCTTAATGAATTAGTAAGTAAACTAATAGATCAAGTCCAATTATCCTAAATCATAAATGTGTGATTACGTATTAACACTTAACTAAACTTATGATTTCAATAATATAACTAAGTATCTGATTGAAAATGAGCCAAACTTGTTATAATCAATGAAATTATTGATGAATTAGTATGTAAATTAGTAGATTAAGTCCAATTATCCTAAATTATGAACATGTAATTACGTATGAAATTTATCGAAACTTTTGATTATGAATGGAATTGTCAAGGAATTAGTTGGTTAAACACTAGTTCAAGTTCAATTACCATAAGTCGGGGTAATGCGATTAGGCTCCCATACATGAGTAACATTAAGATTTCAATGAATTATCCAAATATTTAAATAAAATTTATCGAAACTTTTGATTGTGAATGGAATTATTAAGCAATTAGTTGGTTAAACACTAGTTCGAGTTCAATTCCCATAAGTCGAGGTAATGCGATTAGGTTCTTACACATGAGTAACATTGAAATTTCAATGAATTATTCAAATATTTGAATGTAAGTTATCCAAACTTTTGATTATTACTACACACCCAGATAAAAATTGTGGACACTTAATAAAAACTATGGCCACTTTTTCATCATAAGTGGCCACAACTTAGTGTGAGCCAATTTATGGGTA
>CATIWJ010062907.1:0-38782 GCA_949640765.1 Croton laevigatus | reverse complement strand
CATCATTATTTCTAGCTTGAAAATGCTTTTGAAAAGACGTAATAGCTTGAATTTCCTTTGTTTGGCACCAAAACCCTTGAAATTTGTAAAGAAAAGGAGTTCTCCAACCTTTTTCTTTAGGAAGAGAAATAAGCAAATCTTCGCATTCTTGGGTTAGCTTATACGCATCTTTTTCTTCCATTTTTTGGCTTTTTTGAGAATGGGAGAGAGTTAAGGTAGTGAAAATTGGCATTTCTTGGCTTGTTTGTGGTTTGGGTTTGAGATGGGAAATTAAGCCTATATATATATATATTGGATTTGCATGTAATTTTGGAATTGCATGTAATTTTGTACTAATACCTTTTTTTTTCCAATAATTTACACGTTTGTTTCATGCAAAGAAACTCCAAAGTGTATACTTTCTGTATGTACTGTGTGCTTATTGCATTATTGAAGAAAGTTGTCTTCGACACAATTAGAAACAATCTACTCAATGACATGACGTTACTAGTGGTGGAGCCTAAAAATTTAAGATGGGTGCGAAGAAAGCCAACAAATTTAAGTAGATATGATCGAAATTACTTATTATTTAGAAATCAGTGCTAAAATTTTCATAACATAAAAAGCCCGTTTGTTACCTTTTTTTGTTTTTTATTTTTTGTTTATAAAAATCAAAAAATGGCTTTTTGTTCTTTAGCTTTTTGTTTCTTAAAAACTGTTTATTTTCAAAATTCTAAAAGTAATTTTTTTTTCATTTATTAAATTTTTAATTCAAAATAAAACATAAAAATGATAATTGAAAAATAAATCCTAAACTGTATTCATTAATAATTAAATCTATGTCCAAAAAATCTTATAAATAACTCTTTAAAAATACTATAAAGAAAAGTAATTATTATTATTATTATTATTTTAAAAAATAATAATAAATTGATATAAGTTATAATTTGGTAAATAAATATTAATAGAATTACTTGTATTAAAAATAAATTAAAAAAATAAAGATAATGGTACCGTGATAAAGTAAAAATAAAAAACTAATTTTTCCTACAAACCGTTTTTCACTTTAAAATTCCTTTTTTATGAAAAGTTAAAAATAAAAATAAAACATTTTTTTTTTTTTTTTGTTTATTTTTTGAGGAAAAAAAATATAAACCAAAATAAACGGGCCTTATAGTACTAAAATTGCATTATAGTATAAGGAGCCCGTTTCGCCCCATTTTGACGCAAATAAATGGATTTGGATGAGGCGAGTAGCAAATTTTCACTATCAATCGAGGATAGATAGGCAAATAGTGGAGCGCACGGGACTGGATGGGACGGTCAATAGGCAATGGTTACCCGTTAACCATTGAATAAAGAATGAAAAGTATATAGTAGTATGTTTTAGTGTATGAAATATGCAATATTCAAACTCCTAACACATAAACTTTAGTTTTGCTGTCTATTAGTATTGATTATTGTGTAGTGTGCACTAGGGGCGGGCAAGAAAAACCGTAAATTGAAAACCAAACCGAAATTCGATTAACCGATGAGGTTGGTTCGGTTTTAAGAAGTAGAAAACCGAAAGTTTCGGTTCGGTTAACGGTTTTGGTTGTTAAAAACCGAAACCGAACCGAGAACCGAACAATTAAGGCATCGTTTTCCTATGTTTCCCGAATAAACCTAATCCGTGCTTCTTTTCTCCTCATTTCTTCTCTTCATTCTTCGTTCCTTTTATTTTCTTTGTACCGCCGCAGATCTCAAAACCCAGCCCTAGCTTGCACCGCGCCTCCACTCTGAACTGCCGCCTGCTCACCTTCGGCCTCCACCTCCAGCCACAGCGCACGCCGGCCACTCCTTCGCCGGTAAGTAGCTTATTTTCTTCTCATTTTTATCGTTCCTTCTTGTTTCTTTTCCCTGACGAAGCTTTCAAATTCTCAGCCTTAATCTTCGCCACGCCTCCACTCCGACCGACCGTTTCCCTTTGGCCTCCACCTCCAGCCACCGCTGGTAACTTCAAAAGGCTGCAGCTGAAGTTGATTGCTTTGTTTTTCCTCTGCTTTGTTTTCCTTCTGCGACGGCTTCGATCGGTTTAGGTAAGTGTCTATTCTTTCCTTTATTTTTTTTGTAAATGAATAATTAAATGGATGAATTGATTGATTCATGTAGTTTTTATAGTCATAATTGAGTTAGGGTTTATATATTTCTGTTCGAAATTGACTGAAATTGAGTTATTTTTAGAGTGAAATTGAGTTATTTTTACTAAAATTCACTGAAATGTGGATGAAATGTTGTTATTATTATTGAAATTGATTGAAATATTACTGAAATGTTGTTCTTTTTACTGAAATTAATTGAAATTTGGCTGAGATGTTGATGAAATGTTGTTATTATGAATGAAATAGATTGAAATATTATTGACATGTTGTTATTTTGACTGAATTTTACTGAAATGTGGATGAAATGTGGTTATTATTACTGAAATTTATTGAAATATTACTGAAATTTGGATGAAATGTTGATGAAATGTTGTTATTCTGAATGAAATTTGACTTAAATTAATTGAAATTTGGATGGAATGTTGATGAAATGTTGTTATTATGAATGAAATTGACTGAAATTGACTGAAATTTGGATGGAATGTTGATGAAATGTTGTTATTATGAATGAAATTTGATTGAAATTGATTGAAATTTGGATGGAATGTTGATGAAATGTTGTTATTATGAATGAAAGTGACGGAAATAGATTGAAATTTGGATGGAATGTTGATGAAATGTTGTTATTATTAATGAAAGTGACTGAAATATTACTAAAATGTTGTATGGAGTTTGGATGTTGTATTTGTTGCATTTTATAGTTTGAATGTGCCATTTTATGTATGTTATGAATTTCAGATTGAGAAAGAGGTGATACAGCTGAAATTTTGGTGAATTCTGATTTTCAGTTTTAAACTGAATCAAACCGAAATCGAACCGATTTTTTCAGTTCGATTTAACTTCGGTTCTGCATACATCGGTTCGATTTTTTGTTCCATCTTCATCGGTTCGATTCATCCTTCGGTTCATCACATTTAGTTCGGTTCGGTATGCCCACCCCTAGTGTGCACTTCATGTATGTAGAGGTGTTCATTCGTTAAAACGTGAAAAAATTTTAAAAATTTTAACCAAATAAAAAAAAATTAAAAATTTTTTCTCCGGACGATTTAACGAATTAAATAATTCTTACGAATTCTCCAATTAACCAATTTAACAAATAAAATTTTTCTCTTACAATTTAACGTTTTAACGGAATTTAACATTTGTAACGGAATTTAACATTTTTAACGAAATTGAATAGTTACATTTAACCAAACATACAACAAATATAATATTTTGCTAATTACAATACAACGGAATTTAACCTTAACCAAGTATACATAACAATAAATATAACAACAATATTTTACATAACAAACATAATAATAATAATAATAATAATAATAATGTTCAACAGGTAGTGAGGAGAATAATAATTTCATGTTTATCAAAAGGGCAAAAAGAAGGCTTGCATTTGGTAAATTTGACGGCCTGCATATTCAAACAAGATTTGGGTATAAATGATTTTTCTTTAAATGATATCAACCCCAGCCTCAACAGCAATAGATTGAAATTCTATATTATAAAAAAAAAATAAAAAATACAAAAGTCAACAATATTAACCAAAATTTATTACTTTTAAATGTGAAATTCGTTAAATCGTTGAAAAATTTTCTTCTAATGTAAAATTTTACTATTTTCCGAATTAAATGAAATTTTTTACTATTTAACGATTGGTTAAATCGTTAAACGTTAAAAATTTCGTGAAATTCATTAAATCGTTAAATTGTGAAATTTTACGTTTTACCGTTTTTATTTGAACACCCCTACTTGTATGTACTGATTTAAACTTTTTTTAATGTGTAACAAACTCTATGAACATTTTATATTTTTTTTATTGAATTGTATTTATTATTAAGATATTATTAATACGTTATTTACTTTTTATTTAAAATTATTTTAAATAATTTTAAAATAAAATAAATGAAAACTCGTGGACACTCGTGTGTATTTATTTATAAGCATGAGGTGGAAGAATATTATTTAATTTTTTGCGGGGCGGGTCAGGTAGTAGGAAATTTCATGAGTACTGCCAGCTACAATCCCTATGTATGATTGTATTCAAATTCACCAAACTATCTGGACCAAATCAGCTAAAAAGACCTTGATGCCCCTTAGCTATAGTCATACTAAAATGAAAGTAGAAAACATGCTTCGTAAGACGCAAACATTCAATTAATTCAAGAGCACCAGCTCATGAAATAATAAATATATATAGGAAATTGTTACCTTTGAACTAAATATAAATTTTTTTTTTTAATTGTTATAACCATTTTTTTCGGCTAATCATAACGGGAATTTTCACTTGATATAAATAGTTATTTTTTTTAACAAAATATAAATATTTAATTTTGTTGTATTGTTGCAATAGAATATTTTATAATATTCTTATTTATTATATTATAGGAATAATATTAATAAATAATGATAATTACGTATTGTTTTTACACTTATTATGTGTAAGGTTCAGCTATTTCATGTAGTTAACACTTATTATGTGTAAGGTTCAGCTATTTCATGTAGTTAAAATTCATTAAAGTTGGTTTGTATCGTTCAAATCGGAGGTTAAACTATACAATAAATACCGGTTCTGCTACTTTTTTTAAAATAAAATATATTCAAGCCATAACTGGTAATAAATCGAAAGTTTGAATCACTTCTGAATCGAACCTAAACTAAATCGCTAATGAACCATTAACGGACCTTGAACCATTGGTTTAAAAATTAGCTATAAATTGCTTGACCAATAGGGTTGTAAAAGATCAGAACCGTTCGTGAGCAATTGAAGGATCGACTAAGTAAAATTTTTTTTTGAATTTGGCTTGAAAGATAAATGAGCTAAACTCAAGCCGAACTTTCTAAGTTGAATAATAATGAGCCAAATTTGAACTTGGGTCATGAGCTCTCAAACTTGTCTTATCAAACCTATTTGCAAACTTAACTTATCGTGCATGTTTGTAAGCAGAGTTCTTGAGCCCGAACTCGAACTTGACTTAATATATTTAAGCTTATCGAGTCAAACCCAAGCAGAGTTCAAGCTTGACCATTTCTTAACAGGTCCAACTCAAAACTAATTCTCGAACTCGAGCCTAATAAAAAATTTTCAATTTTGAGACGATTAGGTTTGTTTACAACTCTACTGATCCACATTACGGTTCAAGAGCCAAGATTTCTTGAATAGTGAATTGCCCATTGATAGCTCGGAACCGGCCCCATCCAGACTATTGCCAGGTTTATAAGTAGCTACTAATTGTTTTAAGCCACAATATAATGGATTGCTCCATCATCTTATGTTCGCTATATGTTTATATCGAATTTATATTTAGACCATATTAATTTTATTAAAATTACTATAATAAAATCATCAATTCTCCTATAATTAATAATTCAAATTATTTTTATCTAATTATTTGAAAATAATAAAACTACAAAATATAACTTTAATGCATACCTAATAAATAAATAGTTTCTGGTTTTGATTCCTTATCAACGACGTACTTGAATAATACTAGATCCGCACCAAATTAGAACTGACATCAATAATGCATTTTAGTATTAAATACATGCATTTTAGTATTAAATACATGCATTTTAGTTACATAGGATAATATTTTAATTCCAAGTACTGAATTTATTTATTTGTTTCATTATATTTTGCTAATATCTAACAACATATATTATTTATTTATTTTATTTATGAGACGTTATAATAATATTATCCTAAACTGATATTCTTTTTCCTTTAGTCTATCAATTTTTGTTTTCAAAAACGTACCGTACTTGTTGGAACCTGGTCTGAATTGAATTTGGAAGCTATCCTCATGCAATGCCAAAAAAAAAAAAAAAAACGTTTATAATGTTAAAAAAAAACGTTTCTACTTTTTCTTTCATACTACTCCCTTCTGCCGACTAAGAAAGATGCTTACATGCAATGAACAAACAATGACGGGACTTATATGGCAAATCAAATCAAATCAAATCAAATCCCATATTCCCATTGTAGGAATTGCCTAAAATGGCTTCATTATATTAGGGATGAAGATCTTAAAGTGGACATGCCGACAGACATTCCAAATTTAAAAGACAAAAGCTACCTAGACCATGCATTCATACCTTAACCATGGTTTAGGTGTTTTAGAGAATGGGATATTTGCTCCATGTAGAACAAAATAATCTATCTTTGTCAAAGACCCCACAAGTATGATCATCATCCCTACACTTGCAGTAAACTCAATATTATTTTGTACTGAGTTAGTTAGATGTTCTTTTCAAATAGTTTTATAAATTCTAATTTTTATGTTAGAATATATATATATATATATATATATAGACACAAAGTACACAAATTTTGATGGAATTTGTAAATTAACTTCTTCACCAGAATTACACAATTACAACTGGTGTACTATTCTCTGATATCTTTGTTTTAAAAAAAAAAAATTGGTTTACTATTCTCTAAACTTCATTGTTCTTGAATTTTTAAATTTGTTTATTTCAAATTAAACATTTTATACATACAAAATTTATTTAGATATGAACTGTATTTAGAATTTAGTTATAAATTATTTAAATAATCATGATTCATTTTATTTCTTCAAAAAGAGGCTTTTTTTTTTTTTACAATGATTATTAAAAATAACTAATATCTACTCAAATGAGTAAATAATATTCAAACAACTAAGTCCCACAATTAAAAAAAAAATTAGGGTTAACTTAATAAATGTCACTAATTATAAACTACTAATTAGTAAACGTCAACAAAAATTTAAAAATTAGATAAATGTTACATTTAAAACTAAAATTAAAAATAATCCAAAATTACCGAGACGAGATTTATGAAAGTGCACAGCATGTGATCTTATGAATATAATTATGATTAGCACTGCTAATTTTTTTAATACAATAGGATCCATAAATTTCATTTTCAATAAGATATGATATATTAGTAATATTTATAATAATCCAATCTCTTAGATTATTTAATTTTAATATTATATAAAATATATAGTGCAATCTTTCAGATGATATCATAATATCTTTAAACATTACTTTGCAATAATGCAATGCAATATTTTATACTAACAGAAAGTGATCTAAATCTTCATGTCAACAAAAAGAAAGTGATCCAAATCTCACAAAATTTATATATTATTCTACATGCCAATGTTTATCTTGATCTAAATTTCAATTTCTTCCCTAATACCAAATAATAATAATAATAATAATAATAATAATACACTCTTAAACATTTTATCTTTTTTTATTTTTGAAAGCCTTAAACTTTTTATCACTAAGCAAATTATTTTAATTTTATAAATCAACACCCCCCAATTCATTTTTTTCATATCAATTGTAAAGTCAGTTGAAATTTTTAAAAATTAAAATAATATTTTTATATAAAAACTATTTAAATAATTGATAATTATTCAGACAGTTAATTACAACTCACATACTTTTAATATTTTTGTCCAATATGTTACATTCATCGATTAATCTATAAAACATATAAAGTTGACGATAAAATATTGACATGAAACAATAGTAGAAATTAGAAATTAAAAATTTTTGTGTCATTTTATTAATTGTGTATAATTTTTAATTAATTATATTTCATTTATAGGACCATTCATCATCTTCTTCTATTTAATAGTTATTAATCTAACAATAATTCATAATTTCAAGTGATTAACAATCTCAATAACAAATTTATTAAATTAATGATGAAATTTTCATTATTTAATTAAGAAAAAAATGTTTTTTCATTATTAATAATACAATAATAAATATCTCATATTTATAGTTACATAGATTATTATTTTTATTTCTTGTGCTTTGAAATACTAATGGATTAAAAATTATTGATAATTTTGTTATTTAAAATAATATAAAAAAAAACTAAAACTTGAAAATATTATAAATAAAGTACAACAAGAAATAGTCTATAACAATAACAAAAAAAAAAAGTCTATAATATGTAAATGTAATATTAATTTTATTATAAATTTATTTTGTTTAGAATAACAATATTTATATTATTTTTATTTTCACTTTTCACTTTGAAATTATATTGGAATAAAAATTATCAATAATTTCATTATTAAAAAAATTGTAAAAATTTATATTTGAAATATTATAAAAAAATATTATATAAGAAGAAGTGAATAAATTTTTTTTTATTTTTTAAAATTAATTTTATTATATGTTCATCTATACTGTCAAAAAAAATAAAAAAAAAATAATAATAATAAATAAAATTATATAGCAATCATCTTGCCGTTGTATACCTAATAAATAAGTTGTAATAGTATGAACTAATGATAGCTGACATTCACGTTACAAATTACAAAACAGAACAATTTGGATGTTAGAAGTCGAATCCCACGTGCAGTTTGGTTGTTAGCAGTAGAATTCCACGTGAATTTCAACATAATTTCTTCTAGTTTGAACATTGAACCCTAGAACAGAAAATACCAAAATAATGTTTGGTGGATCACAACATAGTGAAACAGTAACAATAATTAAATTGTTAATTCCATTCATGTCTGGTCATGGTTCTAGATTTGCCCGTTTCGGTTTTGGAACCGTCGGTTTATGGCTTTAGAAATGGTGGAATTGAAACCAAACTTTCGGCCAACAATTCTTGGACGCTTCTGAAACTGTGGTTCTTTACGGCTCTTTGATCCTTTTTATTTTATTTTATTTTTTTTTTTTGACAATTTTGAAATTTGTTGAAACACTTAAAATATCTATTGTAACATTGATTCCGAGTTCGAACCACCGATTAGAAACTCCGGTTCTGTGCAGTTACGGTTACAAAACAGTTATGGTTCTAAATTTGGTAAAACCGAAACTGAACCATCCTCTAATGGTTATGGTTAAGATTCTTGGTGGTTCTTCTAATTCTTGAGGGTTACGATTCCAACACTCAACAGCTTGCAACAAGAAGTACAAACGGTTCAAAACTTATTATTCTGACCAGGATTCCATCAACTATAGTCGGTCTTTCCACAATTTATAATTCAGTTTCACTGATTTAGTAAAGCAATATTTACGTAAATCGATCGGAAGAGCAGACACAAGCCCGGAATTGGGAAAAAAAAAATTGTGGATATTATTCAAAAGAAATCATCTAATCAGTTCTCCAACTTTTTATGAGAATGAATGTGAAAGTATGAAGTTCGAATTCTGTACGTCATTCATACCAATTTGATTGGCGCAACTCAAAAAAGAAACTATCAATTTGATATTGTTGTTGTACAGCCGCAATATTCTTTTGGTCCATTGCACTTTCCAGCAAATAAAAATCCAGTTTGCTAGTAAATTAAATCCAAACCAATTAGAGTAAGCAAAGAGAAAATGAAATTCTTCTTAGATTTTTGATTTTTTTTTTCTTCTAAAGATTCAAAAGACTAAAATATACACCCACCATTGTAGCTCAATTAGTAACACAGGCTGAGTTTGTGGGGAAAAACTCACTAGATACACTCATGGGAAGGAGCTAAGAACCTTTAACTATGACTAAGTTCCAAACCAGATTAGTCGGTCTCAATGGTTCAATAAAAAAAAAAAACTAAAATATACCATAAATAATTGAATTTATTACACTATATAAGATGAAGAAACATGTCACGACTCAACCCACGACCACGACCAGCGTGAAGCTAGACCGAAGTATGACCTATCATATCAAATCTCAAATAATATCCGATGTGGGATCTTACAAAACATTTAAGGGATACATTGTGTGTTTACTTTACCTCAATTCTGATTTCCAAAGAAAAATTTCAGATTTCTTGACTCCAATCCAACGGAGTTACCGCCTCTGGTGACTTAATTCTTGGAGCATTTTCCTCTTCGAGAGGAAGAAGTTTCCCAGCATGTAAGCTTTTTGCTATCCAGCTTGCTGGCTGCAGGAAAGTACTAACTTTGCATTAAAATAGTGCAGAAAGGGAAAAAAAATTGACCATTTTGAAATGGGCTAACACATAATAAATTCATCTTAGCTTTCGTGAAAAAATTCCATCACCCCAAACTTTGCGAGAAACCTATTTCCCAAAACAGAAAAATGGACACTTTTCTGGGACAAAGGTAGTAATTCTGCATAATTTTAGAAGTTCGAGTGTGTGTATACATATATAAACTTTTTTGAAGCCTTCTAATAATTACCAGTTTGTTAAGAGCTCCAAATTCAAAAATTCAAATGCAACAGTAAATAATCAGAGAAACAGAAATGTAAAAAGGAAAATAATAATTACCATAATGGGTATTTTCTTCTCTATAGCACATTGTCTTAAGTGACGTGAAATTCCACATTCATCCTCACAAACAATAGCTCCCATTGAAACCTTTTCAGCATCAATACTTTGACATAACCTATGAAGAGTTTTGAACACTTGCCCACCTCCATGCTGATCCAGCTCAAACAAAAGGAAAAAAAAAATGTACAAACGGTTAGATTTTATCAAAGTAATCAACTTTTTCCATTACCAAACAAGATCAAGTTTTTTTTTTTCCTCTTTTTGTTCTTATTTGATTTCACAGCTTACTGTTAAAAATGTATAGTTAAGGTGATCTTTAGTACCTTGATTATAATTGACAATTTAGTGCAGAAACTGGGCTTTCCATGAAGCATGATCCCTAGTCGATCAAAAATACATTTGCTATTATCATGATTATATGATTTTCTGAATCTTGTATACCTCGGACCAGCTCGATATGGTAAAATCATGTATCTGAAAAGACAGCTATGGATTAGTAAACCATGGAAAGGCTTTGAGAATCAAAATATATATATAGTACAGCTTACTTCTCAGGATGTAGAGCAGAACCTGCTGCAATGGAGTCTGAAAGCCACTTAACATTAAGAATGGGGGCATTCACTGCACAACCATATAAGAACTTGGAAGTTTGTAGCTGGCAAATTAATAGGAAGGACTAATGAGCATACCATTAATAAGAAGCTATCTCCTTTTAGTTAAAGCATCACAGCAAATGCCAATTTAGGCCACATGAAGCAATAACTTCATAGTTCAGAAGTACTAAAACATAAAGCCATTAGAAAGACACTGAGAAGAAATGTTCCTTTTAAACTAACCTTCTTTGAACATATAATGATAGGAAGCCGCTGATTATTGTATTTTACTCTTCTGTTGGCCCTAGAAATTGGAGGAGGAGATGGGACATCCATGAGAACTATACCACCATAATCATGTATTAATCTGATAATATCTCTTTCCTTTCGAGTAGAAAATCCTGTAACAATGAATTCTAGACCCTGAAATAGCAGTCCCTTCATTTCATTCATGTGATTAGCCAAATGATTTTTCACGTCTAGATCCCGAAAGTTGGACCTTAGTTTGGAATGTTTTGACCTTTTATTACGTTTGACAAGATTACCTAAGCAACAATATTGAAAGAAATAAAGAATATGTGAGTTGATAACTTCAAATGAATGATTCAAAAGATATATTAGACGAAGTGACAAACAATAGAATCAGCTTACATTCTCTTTTTGAAGTTTCTGGCTGTTGGATATCCTTATTCTGATGAAGGTCAACTTCAAGTTCCGAGAAACAGACTCGCTTTCTAACCAAATTTGGAGGACTACTGCGATTCTTCAAATTAGATTTTGTTTCAAGGTTTTTTCCCTGAAAAGCCTTGCTTAGAGTCCCTTGTGGTACAAACTGTTCAGGCTTTTCCACTCCAGGCAGGTCTTTGACATGTTCAGAAGGCTGAAGGTGGCAGCGTGTCCTTCTGTTTAGAATAAGAGGTGACCGCCTTTTTGCCGAAGGCCGGTCTTGTGGCTCAGCTCCATCTTTTGCAGGTTCATCATGAACTGCAACTGGACTATGGATAACAGTAGAGTTCCGATTTTGCTCATTTTCTTTATCATCTGAATACTCTATTTCAGGCATGAGAGGCAAGAAGCATTTAGAATTCCTCCTATCAAAAGAACTGCGAGAACACACATTTTGTTGATTCTGGAATGGCCTTTGTGCCTTAAAAATGATATCATGTTTTAGCGGGAATGTGCTGTAAGCCCTGAGTGAAGTCTGCTGCATTCGAACTGGGGCCTCAAAACACTCCCCACTAGTTGTGGGATCAACCTCCTGACCAACACAGCGAGATTTCATATTCGGACTTGACATCCTGTGGACACTGTCCAATCCAAGTCCTGATTGATTGTGGAAAAAGCTTTGAGCATCGGCTACTTTACCATCTCGATTCTCCTCAACTAAATGAGTGCTTGGATTCTCTGAAGAGATGCTGCAAGGAACAACAGAACAAAGAGGATCCACCAAGGACTGACTGGAAGATCTAACTTCTTGGGAAATCAAAACCCCCACCTCCGCTTTATCAACTACACCTTCAAAAGGTACGCTGGAGAATGAAGCTACATTGGACCCAGTATCATGTTTCTGCGCAACTGAGTTCTCATCTGCGACATTTATGGATTCTGACAGGAAACTTGTCTCACCATTAAAAAACTTCGGTACTCCTTTGGTGTTTTTCGGCTTCGACGTCACAGAAGCATCTGCTTCCTTCAAAGAAGGAAAAGGAACAAAGAAAAGATAGTTCAGAATAGTTTCTATCTGTGCATATAAAGCAAATAAAGATAGACAAGAAGAACATCACCAAAGTCCAATCAAAACAACTAACTGCAAATGCACGGTCAGAAATCTTGTTAATGCAGACTAGATTACTGTCAGAAATCAGCACTTTATGTTTTGTGGACTGAAGAAGACTGTCAATCATCATCCCCAACAGGGAAAAGCATGTGCCTCCTTAAATCATGTGTTACAGAAAAAGGAAAGCTAGAGATATTCAAAAAGTACTGAGATGCATGGAAATTAACATTTCTCACCTTCGTCGTCCAACCACCAAACCAGCGGCTTTCATATCTATCTACAACTGGAGAACATATTGTATCTTTTCTGTCTGCAGGGACAAAGAAAGGGAAAAAAAAACTAGTAGTTAGAAGAGATTGATATCTCACGATCTCAATATGAAGCACAAAGAAAAGGACACTATACCCTCACCAGCATCTTTTGGTTCATCTGCAGGAGATGAGCATTCATCAATCTGAGGCTGAAATAAGCAATCATAGCAGAAGTAAACACTTTGAAAACAAAAGGAATAAGGAAATATAAGTGAAAGAAACGCAGCAGGCTCTAACTATAGAACCTGTTGAACTTATTTTTCATGTTTAACAAAACTATATTGACACAAAAAGAAGAAGCACAACAGATACTTCAATTAACTAAAGAAAAGAAAAAGCAGCTAACCAAATAGGAAAAACTTCAGTAAACAATCTAATTGGGATAGAGAAGGTGGTGGATCTTTTACCTCTATCCCAGGTGAAATTTCCAACACTGGCTGAATGGCATCAGCAGGCCTTGCCAAATTACAAGTGTTCGAACCCAAAACAAGACCATCATAAACTTTATCTTGTTGAGCCATGAGCTGTACACATGAGTATCTATGTTGATTTTCTGAAGGTGTATCCTTCACTTGAGACATATCTAAATTACAAGCATGTGGAACTTCAGGATATTTGAAAGACAATCCCACATCTAGGAAGGCACTCTCCATAACGGAGTCATCTAAATCCGAAAGAAAATCAATGTCATCGATTTTTTCAGATGAGCAGAAGATGAAATCTTCTGAATCCTTCAATCGTGCTTTCTTAATCCGGAGAGCAGCTTCAAGAATAGTTCCTGTTGGCAAAACTTCCATGCCTGACCCACTCCCCATCAATTCATGTATTACTAATGCTTCAGATGCAGCTATACCAAGCTCAACTGCATCACTCACATCAGCATCTTTAATTTCTCTGACATTGAATTTTTCTTCATGTGCCTCACTATCCCTACACTTTGTTGGAGATGAAGGACCAGCATGGGGATCATAATTTTCCATTACCACACCAAGATTACAATTAACTTTTTCTTCACATCGCTTCCCAATTTCTTCATTATCAATCACAGATTGTTGACCAACATTCCCCACAGCTATTGGGACAGAAGTTAGAGGTGATGCTTCTACTACAACATGGTCATCATTCACTTCAGCTAGACATACTTGCTGAAATGTTGGAGCTTTATTAGAACCATGATGAATGGCTTCAGATGCACTTAAATACTGGCTATGGCTTTCCAATGATTCTCCATCTGAAGAAAGACGCAGACACAGATGAAGTACCTATGCAATATCTTTATAAATTAGCAGAGCTTTCAGGTATGAATTTGAACACTATTAAAAACAATTTAAGAGTCCCAAATAATTAGAAAAAAAAGAGAAAACAATTCGAGTAATAATTCAATCTCAAAAAAGAAGATAATACACATTGATACATCACCAAATGGAAAACCTGAAAAAAGGCAGGTAATTTAATTTAAAAAATGGCAAAGAAGAATCAGAAATCCAACAAGACTTACATTTCCCGGTGAAGAGAGAATACTATTCTGTGAAGTGTCTTCTCCAGATAAGAATAAATGACAACTATTGTATCTACCTTGACCCTCTCCTTTTGACAAGCTTTCAACTTGACTGATAATTTGAGGTTCCTTTGTCTGAGCATGAGTAACAGATGAATCTACTTGAAGATTTTGAAGCCAAGGAGGGAGCCAAGCAAAATCCTGAAATCAATATCAATCAGACAAACAAATTCATCAAATTTCAAACAGAAAACAGTAGAATCAAGAATACGAATTACAAATTAGAGAAAATTGAGGATGAAATGCAAGTAATCAAGCAGAATTACCTCGGAGAACTGAGGAAGACGAAACCCTAAGCAGCTGTTCATGGTAAGAGCGCGCGAGGAATGGGTAGGTATTTTCGCGCCATAGGATTTACAGTTAAATAAGAGCGCGAAATATAATTAAAGGAAGGCTTTTACCAATTTCTACATTTTTTTTCCCTGTTTTTTTATTTTGGGGACAAAAATCTCTCTCAATTTTAATTAATTTGACAAAAATATCCTTTCTGTCTATTTTTTTTATTAGAATAACAGTAAAATGATCAAAATGTAATTTTTCGGACCATTTTGAAAGAACCGAAAAATTAAGGGACTGTTTTTGAAAAAATGTTCATGAACTTCATCTTCAACCATGAAGATGAACCCTAGCCGCCGCATCATACAACCAGCAGCCGCCACCTCCTGTGCCCGACCGCCAGGGCTGGCCGCAGTGGCGAGAGGCCGGCCATCCTTCACCAGCAATCGCAAATCCGGATCCAGAACCTGAAGTAGAAGAAGACGAGATCGTTTTGGCGCTGGCAAGAGATCGAATGCAATGCTGTTGAATTGATCTTAAAGTGTAATTCCATCTGCAAAAACCTTGATCTTTGAGGGCTTCCACGGCGCCGATACTTGCGGCCACAATCCAAGCTTTAGTAGATGCAGCGTTCATATTTAGTTGGGTGGGATTGAGAAGATTTGCGATTGCTGGTGAAGGATTTGCGATTTGCGATTGCTGGTGAAGGATTTGTCGCGTCACCGGGAGGCACTACCGAAGAGCATGGGATGGCCGGCCTCTCGCCACTGCGGCAAGCCCTGGCGGTCGGGCACAGGAGGTGGCGGCTGCTGGTTGTATGATGCGGCGGCTAGGGTTCATCTTCATGGTTGAAGATGAAGTTCATGAACATTTTTTCAAAACCAGTCCCATAATTTTTCAGTTCTTTCAAAATGGTCTGAAAAATTACATTTTGATCCTTCTACCGTTATTCTAATAAAAAAAATAGACAAAAAGGATATTTTTGTCAAATTAATTAAAACTAAGGGAGATTTTTGTCCGAAAAAAAAAGACAGGGAGAAAAATGTAGAAATATGTAAAATATAGGGAGAAAATTGTAAATTTCCCTTAAAGGAATTCCAGTAAATAAATCATTTAAATTTTATTTATTTAAATTTTATGAAATTAATACCGTTTTTACTATTCACTTTCATTTTTACCTATAAATTTCTTCCAATTTTACCCTAAAAAATAACAATTTATATCAACTCAATATAAAAAATAGACTCCACATGAACTAAAAACAAATTACATCACTACAAGACAAAAGGCATAACTATCATTATTCAACAAAAAATACCAAAAATCTCAATTATTTAGGAATAATATTTTGTCCTAAAGTCTCGTTATTTTGTATTATATAAATTAAGAGAATGAAGTAAAATGTATAATTATTTTTATTTACAAAATAAATATTAAACAAATGAAATGTTAATGTGAATTTTACTACATTAAAATAAAGAAAAATTAAATTTAAATAATTTTAACAATTGGAAAATTAGATGATAGACATGCTAAATTTTAAGAAATAATTATAATTATGTAATATTTTTTATTTTCTACTAATCTCATTTTTTATTGTTTAATATAATGATTGTTATTAGTAAAATTTGAAAAAAAAAAAAATAGAAGAATTAAAACCACTTGCATCCTTATGAAAATTGAAATTTGATATGTAAATAGACTAACCAACCTCTTATTTCTGTTAAATAACTTATAGATTACTATTGTCACGATAATTTTTTTAAAAGTGCACCCCTCTATAAATAATCATTCACCCACATATTGTTCACATTTCACATTTTAAAGAATATCTATGAGTGCTTTCATCTAAGTGAAATATTGCACGATTCATATAGGGACGATTCCCCATAACACTAATCCACAGAAGCATATAAAAAAAATAGACCATGTAAACTAAATTAAAGTACAATGATTTGATTATCCTCAAAAAAATTTACAATGATTTGATATAATTATCAAGAAATTGTATAATAACCAGTTGAATAATTAACAAGAAATTGTACTACAATGTTCTAATTACAATTTGTTTTGGTTTCTGGAAATTTTGACTGAACCAAACCACAACCTGCAACAAAAGTTGCAATTATGTAATCTTGCTATATAAAGACAATAAGAAATCAATTTACGTAATTACTGATCATGTCCATAGCACCTCAGACAAATGTCATACTCGAAGAAAATTGGACTGATTTCATCGCCAGTTACATCTTGAGTAGATTTCTGATAAGGTTTCGCAAGTCAGAAAGCCTCCGATATCGAATAAGAATCTCTGTGTTTCTTTCCCATGACAAACTCTAAATATCAGTTTAAGTCAACATCGTCGTTGCTCTTTGTGAATCAGATGGTGTGCAGTGTTTTTTCAATGATGATCATGCTTCATCGAGTTTTAAACGGGGAATAATATTCATGGATTGGAGTTCCTGAAACAGTAAGAATGGCAGAAAACAGACAAGGTTTAAAGAAACTGGTAATTGCAGGAATAGTACAACTTGCTCTTTCCCCAATAAATAGAAGTAGCCCAAAAAAAAAAGTATTTACACGCTTGATTTGATGCCACCTGAGCTACAAATCCTTCCTAAATCAAAACTGTAAACCAATAAAGGACCCTTTTATCTTATTCTTTGTACCAAGGCATGGTTCTACTGGTAAATGCATATAGGACTTGAGTCCGAACCTCCAACCCAACCCCACGAATGTAGATTCCACCCAAAATTTCTCAAATTACGACGTCAAAAAAACAAAATAATAATCCCCAAACTCCAATGCAAGAAGTAACAATCTTCGGACAAAAACAAAAATATTTATATAACAAATTTCTCACATCTAGCGCGAAATAACCTTGCAATGGAACTTAGAGATGCGCAGTAAGCGGCTAAGCATGCAGAAGCTTGGGAATATTAAAGATTTACCTGCATTAATAGCTTGCATGCATATGGTAGTTTCATTGCAGAAATGTTATCCCCATTTTTACAAGTAGAGCAAAACCCGGATCTCAGTTTCGGATTGAAATATCCTAACAAACCGCAACCTCTACAAACCTGCAAAAACAGAAAGTTCTATCAACTATTTCTGATCCATAAAAATACCATTCTATACTTTGGTTTACATAAGATACAAAAAATAACAAGCAGGAATAGCAAGTCATCTTCCAGTAATTCTTTAGTCTCCAGCCTTAACACAACAAAACATTTGGCCAAATTTAATTTACCCCATAACAGTCGTGTGTATTTGTGGAAGTGTCCATCAAGATAAGGTGTTTATTATTCAATTTACCAAACAGAACAGCAGATAACAAAGAAGTAATTAAAATCTCATGATCAAGCAGTGTAACCTGCACTTCAAAAGGATCACTAGAAACCATTAGACGCTCAAAAATCAACATGCTAGCGCCATAAGCAATCAAACAATCTCGCTCCATTTCTCCAACTCGAAGTCCTGCAAAATGTTATATTTATTATTAAATTGCACTACTGAATTAAGTAAAATTGAGTAAGTTAAGCTTTAGAAAGGCAATCACAAGTCCACAACCTCCATTTTTAGCTCTTCCTTCAGTAGGCTGTCTGGTCAGCAAGGTACGGGGTCCATTACCTCGAGCATGTATTTTATCTAGGACCTAACCGTAATAACAATAATACATATAAGAAGTACGTTACGCTGGATAAAATATTTGAATGAAAAATAACAACCAGATATTATTGATCAGGAGAGAGAGAGAGAGAGACGTAGAGAGTAGTAGAAAGAAAATACTATAACCTCAAAAGGGTAAAAGAATCCAATAACATGATAAAATTAAATGTGAACATTTTACATTTCTGATGTGCTTCACGTTCAAATTATCATTATACAGATAAAAAGCATCAAAATTAGATCTTGTAAAACAAAATAACCATGGACAACACCCGAGCATTAAAAGCATAATTGAATGGCACAATAAAAAGGAGGAAAATCCAACCATATGTTTCAGCTTCTGGTAGTAAATTGGCCCCATGAAAATGTATGCTTGTAGTGGGCAGCCTGTGATGCCTGGAGAAGAATTCAGTATATAAGTAGGCATCAACATATTGACCATAACCTATTACCCCTCCATTAAGAAGGAAGAGAGAAGTTCAAAGCAAAAGTACAACCTGAATAAATGAAGTCCTTGCCATTGTAGCTAAAGCCATTATTCACAAGGGTTTGGCTGTCATATACAAGAAACAATTTATGAATATGAATGCAGAATACTTAACACAAAACCCAGAATGCTTCAAACCATAACAGAACAGTGATAAAGAAAGCACCTTATGGTTTCAACCCTGTCTGCATGACCACTTGGTTCCCCAAAAGCACTACCGTAATGAAATCTACCACATGAAACCCCAGCTTTACCACCAAGAAGTTCTATCATCTTCCCAACAGTCATTCGACTACCCAAATAAAATATTATAAAAAAAATTAATCAACATATCCTTGTGATATTGAGACTCTAAAACTGCATATCTAATTCAAAACACAGAAAAATTAGATACTGGGCAAAAATCTTATGCACCCCACAGAGAATAACTGGATTATAATCTGTTCTTGAGATCCCTTGTAACCTGCATGAAAACAAAATAATAGAAAGGATAAATTCATACCTGGGGAAACCATGAGGATTCATAATCAAATCAGGGCAAATGCCACGTTCAGAAAAGGGGAAATCTTCTTGTGGAATGATAATACCACAAACACCTTTCTGCCCATGCCTGCTACTAAATTTGTCACCAAGCTGAGAGGGGAAAGAAAAAACTAATGATAAGCGCATACATGTAAAAACTTTTGTAGCTGTACAACAGAATTAAGAGAAAAACCTTTACCTCTGGTCTACGAGTATGGCGAATTATGAATTTGATATTTGTATTGTTATTCTTGTCTGAACAAAGAGCAACTCTATCTACCACGCATGATTCCCCTTCAGTGTATTTGTATGAATTAAAACTAGGCTTGTATTTCCTGGATATTATGATGGGGTAAATGAGATTGATAAATACAATAAAAGGATAAGAGCTAATAAATAAAGAATCAAAGTACTGACATGTCTGCTAATGCTGCAGCAGTTTTTAATGGCCCCCTTGTTTCCACTGGGCACTCCTTGTTAATATATATATCCCCCCCTCTAATGATTTCCCCGGGAGAAGCCAATCCATCATAATCCAACAGCTGCAAAGCGATAAAAGACTTTCTATCATAATCATTTAACACCATAATATGATATGAGACTTTGGTATGTTCCTAAGAATGGGAGAAATATAATGCTCTGGATTAGGGTACTGAACCTAGACTGACTTAAGCAAAATGATCCCCAAGTTGAAATTTGATAGATTTCATTATCCCAAACTTCCATGGCAGAGTCAAGAAATTCAAAGATTTGATGCCTAGATGTACTTCAGGTTTAAGTTATTATCTACTTGTTATTTTGTATTTCTTTACAGGGGAGGAATTAAGAATTTCACCTTTATTAGATGATTTTTTTTTTCTTTTTTTCATATCTAATTCAATTTCCCATTTACGTTTTTTCCCAGTGTCAAGAAAATGTTGGGGTTTTCCTCTCTACTTTGTTCTCTCTCACTATTGGGTCATTCCTGAGGATGAGTCTAGTTGATTTATAATCGACAAGCAACTCTTGAGTCTTGACTAGACCAGAGATATGCAGAGATTATCCCTTCCCAGAAAATGGCAAGCAAAAGCCACAAATAACAATGTGCAACATATAAATTAAGGGATCAAATGAGGATAAAAATACTGCAATGAGTTGGGAAAAAAAAAAAAAGAGAAAAAGGTATATTAATATGCATTACCCTAGTTTCCTCTTCATCCATTCGTGGTCTTAATATTCTATCTTGTGCACCATTTTCATACTTTTGAATGGTGGAAGAATACCTGTCAATAGAACAAGCAAACACAAAAGGCTTTGAACGTTCATTTGGCAAAGGCAGGAATATATAAAACTTAATGGAGTCTTAAAGTTATGTACTTCTTTAGAAGAATACAACGACCAAAGCCACGATCCAAAGATGCTTTGTTCATGACTATTGCGTCCTCTATGTCATAACCACTGTAACTCATCACAGCAACAGTTGCATTCTGACCTGCCCCAAGCTTATCATAACCAACCTGAAAGTATCCTATTAGTTCAGATACCATCAACGCAAGTCAACTGCCCTGATTTTATGCAGGGTAATTACCAATTCAATTGTCCTTGTTGTCAAAAGAGGCCTTTGAGGATACACCAAGAGATAAAGCAACGAGTCCATCCGAAATAACTATATAACAACGGTGTCAGTTTTCATGATCAAAACCACAGTCTAGCAATGCAGGAGCAATTACAATCATAAAGTAATCACACCATTTACGTAACACATAACAGTAATGTTTTGAAACACAAGATAATCACAATAATAAGTGAAAGGAAAAATAATTGGACTCCTGTGTGACAAATATGAAACAAAATAACTTGCCTGATTATATGCAATGTTTCCCATTGCTTGCTTCCCCATAGCACACTGTAACGTGTCCAAACCATCAAATAGGGTGAAAATCTTACTTCAAGGAAGTCCATCACAATTATTAAGAGTTTGAGTTACACAATAGAACCTGATATGTATTTCTTGGGGATTGATTATGATGAGGAAATGGTATCAAACCAGCACAAACCCCTAATATGGTGAAAGGTTCTATCTCAATATGGGTGTTCTCAGGTGTAGCCTCCCCCTCATACAAAGCTATCTGCAATAGAAAAATGTCATTTGCTAATGCTATTATCTATTATTCTAGTGCGACCTGTTCGTTCCATAAATGAAGAGAGAACAGGAATTCAAGTATGGAAGAACTTTGCAACAGAAAAATACTTTTGGATTATTATATGTGAACTAACCAGCGCATTGTTCTCCTCATTGACATCAAGATATTCAATCAGTCCCTCACGTAAAAAGTCATCAAAAGTTCGAACTCCATCCTTCAATAAAATAATACAGTAAATCAGTATTACAGCAACCATTCAGTACAGGACATATCACATGAATCAAACTCACCAGCAACTCCTTCATATGGTGTTCCTTAATCCTAGATACACCTTTATCTGCAATAACGAGGGGACGACAAACTCGACCCCCATCAGAAGCAATGTACACAGCATGCTGACAAACAATTTTTGTTACAACAAGATCAGAGCTGCTAATATTAATAGGAACCCAAAATTAAAAAAAGTTGACTTCATTATGACACTGTAATATATATATATATATATATATATATATATATATATATATAGTATTTTATCTCCAGTTCAGATTAAACAAAATTCTCGTCACACATTTCAATTAGAAAAGAGCAAACTTCCAATTTTGATATCATATTTCTAGATGCCAATAGACAGCGCAGAGAATATTACCTGTTTCTCATTCACAAAAACTGACACAAACTCGCCTATTTTGCCAGCTCTCCGTAGCTTTCTCATTGCATTAGCGAAATGCTAAACAAGGATTTTGTAAAGGGGATGAAGAAAAGAAAGTTAGTTGACAGGACTAAAGAATGCGTACATATTTATACCGACCTATACCTGTGGCCTCCTGTGCTTGCCAAGAATAAGCCCATTAAAAATAACCAGAAAAGAGTTTGGAGTGTGAAGCTCTTCTCCAGAGAGAAGTTCCAAGTCTTCAACCCCCAAACAGTAGCACTGTAGCAGCAAACATTTCAAAATGTTATTACTTGCAACACCAAGAAAGCATAACATGCAAACAGTCATCCATGCCTGTGTTTGTATGAGTATACAGAGAAACTAAAGACAAAGCATCCTAGCGCTTAAAAAGTAGGAAAACAATTGTATAGTTTCTTACGTAAGCAAGTTAAGAGGTTTGACCCATCCTTAACGGCATTTATTTACTGTTTGTGAAAGAATAATATTATATAAAGACGTACCAGAGAAATTAATGGACCTTCCTCTTCATCAGTAGTAACATGAGTCATCAAAGCCAAGTTCTTCACCAGTCCACAAGCTTCTCCTTCTGGAGTGTCACATGGACAAAGCATGCCCCACTAAAACAAAAAATGAAGACCATTAGTCCATTGAAAAATTTTAGGACAGGAAAAACATATAAGCATAATATCAATTATGAACTCATCCAATGCGATAATATTCCAAAGTAATGAACAGAATAAAAGATATCACATTACCTGGCTAGGTTGCAATGCTCTAGGTCCACTTACTTTCCTGGATTTCTCAAACTGTGGCGAAACTCTTGTCATCATACCCAAACTTCCAATAAAGGACAGTCTGGCTAGCACCTTTCACGTAAAATTCCCAGTTTATTCCACAAAATGAAGATGAACAAAATTGTACCAAACATTAAAAGGAAAGCACAATATAGATATGGAAGACAACCTGAGTCATGCCTTTCCTGTGCATCCTAAATCGTTTGACATCAAAGTTTCCAGTAGACAGCGTCCTTTCTAGCCCATTAGTAATACTATCTCGGACTAAATACTATAACAGAAGATAGAAACAAAAATGTATCAAATTAGAGAGACTCATTCCAGGAGAAAATTTAGAAAGCAGTAACATTGTTTTCTTTTGGCACTGAAAAACACATAATAATAAGGATGCTATCATGCAAATATGGATTTCAGAAATGTAAAATTATTTTATTTTGACACTGAACAGAAACTTTCAATAGGAAAACTAGAAAATTGAGATGATTTATTGAAGATTGTCATGGATTGACATTGTTAGAAGTCCAAATCAGATATGTCCATCCTCACTGCTAATAGAACTACCCTCATAATTAATTGAAATCAAAATGCTCTAGACTTATGCTCTATAAGCAACTGTATTTAATAGTTAAATATAAAATTGCAAATATGTCTTGAGAAGGAAATATTAATATGAAATGGAAATTTCTCCACTAGGATATGGTAACCAAATGTTGCTCAAGCTCCAGAGAGCAGACAACTATAGCTCAAATAGACCACCAGAAGAGTAATTCCTTGGTCATAGGATGAAACAGAAATAACTTGGGTGGAAAAAGTATGAGACAAGCACTCCAAAACCACAGATCTCTTAGTTCTATAGAATGTGCCAAAGCAAATCCAACAATTATATTGCTGCTTACAAACCTGCAATACTTTCCACTAATCACTTCCATAATTCCTAGTTTCTTAAATAAATGCATACCTGAACCTGAACATCTATATACAGTTATATGCATCAATGATAATATGTACCAAACCTGTAATACTTTCCACTGATCACTTCCATAATACCTAGTTTCTTAAATAAATGCATAACTGAACCTGAACATCTATGTGCAGTTATACGAATTTATGATAGCATGAATCGGTACAATACATGTAAGGAAGAAGCATAAATCTATGCATACAGGAGTAACACAGATGAAATTTTGTACCCACAATATCACCACTTACTTGTGCAAGGTCAAACCGACTAGAGCGACTTGGTTTTGATAGCGTAACATCGATTGTTTTCTGAACCTCGGTAATCATTGTTTTAAACAAATCCTAATATGCATAACAGAGAGTTAGCAACAGTGACTTAGCACAGCATTTTCAGAAAGCATGAATTTCAGTATAATACCTCAAAGAGTAGAGAAATCAGCTGCCCAGAAAGCTCCAATCGCTTGTTACCCACATAGTCCTGGAAAATTGATCAACACAATCATTACTTATATAATCAATCACCAACCAATCAACACAAACAAGGAAAATGATTCCAAAGTATGCAGGTACCCTCAACATTGAAACAGTCTAAATGGATTATAATCAACAAACTAATCCACCAATTTTTCTATAAAACCATGAACAGCTTGAGAAACAGTGAGAAATGAAATTGTCATGGTATTAAAAGCAGCAAATATGGTGCAGATAGTAAAATTACCAACTTTAAGCAAGCATTTTAAACTGCACTTCCATGCAAATAGGAACATCCTCAAGATGAGAAATGACTCACCCTAGGCTAAGGGTTACCTGAGAGATGTCTCAAAGCATTCTGCCAATGGAGGTATGTCGTATCAGGTTTAGCGACAAAGCAAGAATCCTAGACTGCCACTGATTTACACTTGCTGCAAATCTTTTGCGCAAGAGGAATAGCCTCAATTCAAGACTTTCTATGCTTTTAACTTTACCATGAATCAATCATTTTTTATATTTTCCCATGCTAAAAAAAAATACTGAATCAAGAATTATGCTTATAGAGAAGTCAGAAGAGCATTAGGTACTTTTTATCTCTCTCTCACTAAATTCCACTGGAAATCGTTTTTCCTAAAAACAAAATAACCTTACCTTATCATCCATTGCATCCTTGTTTAACATAGCTTCCATCATCCTCCTCAACATAACCGCCACGTATAAACATTTTGGACGGAAATTATTTTTATGCACCTAATGGCAAGGAAAAAACAACAGATAACAACTGCACAATTAAACAAGCACCTTTAAACTGTCTGTCCAATAGAAATCTTACCGGAACATTAGCAAGAAACACATCTCGAAGAATAGATAAAGCTCTACTTTCCTGCTGAAAATATCAATAAATTCAATGTTAAAATAATTCCAGCAAAGAATAATAACTATAATTCATGCCCAAAAAGTTTTGCTGATACATAAAGATCTATTGCATCTGCGTACAGGAATATCATAAGAGAAAGAAGAGAGAAAGACCTTTGCAGAAGAACTGAAATATGTAGGCATCTTCACCTGCAACAGCCGGCAACAGATGTTCGAAAAAATGAAGAAATAAGGTGCGCATCAGCAAATCAAGCAAAGGAAAGCAAAAGTGCATGTGCCTTGTTGTAAAAAAACATATGCAACAGAATCATGAAAAAACAAATTGAAAATATTTTATAAGAGGAATGAATTTCCCAACAAAACATGTGAAAATGATTTCCGCTTGAAAGCGCTGAAGCAAAATGATAGGAACTGAGGAAAAAAACACAAATAATTAAGTCCAGATCTGACTGTTAATGATAACCAATGACTGCCATGCCTTAATGATACGTATGGACATATAAATTGAACACTAAACAACAAGCCTTAAATTCTTATACAGTATCAATACAACAAAAGAATGACAAAACAATGAAAAACAATTCTAAGCTCACTTCTAGGTCTTAGCAAGCACATATAAATGAGAAATTATGACATAATCACCATTCAGCGGTACTTTTTTGCAAACAAGATTTATCACACCTTTCCGTCAAGGTACTCCAAAGCTTTTTGTTGTGTGTATATATTCAGACCAGCGCATTCCTATCATCAAAGCAACAAACTCTAGAGATGAGCATAATACCCAAAATTTAAGCAAAAGCATAAAAAGATTGATGGAAAAATATAGAAAAGGAAGTCAAAAAGTGCAAACTGCAAAAATTTCCAAGCTCAAGAACAATAAAATGCAAGAGATATAGAGGATAAATCAAAAGCACCAGAGTTTACTAGAGGAACAACACAAAAAAACACAACGGACATATATGACAAACTGCCTTTTCTTCTATATTTGACTACTTGTTATAAGCAACTTGAAAAACAAATCCCTTTTTGTTCAATATTTGCCACAACACTCTCAAGTACATATGTTGTAGGATGCTGTGCCGAAATAGCGACTTAATTGAGCATCAGTATATTGTATAAGCAAAGGGATTATAAAACAAGGAACGAAAACAGTAACGATATAGATTTGATAAAGATGCATACAATCAATTTGGGACGATTTTCAACACTTTCAGTTGATCTGGATTTGTTTACAATATATTGACATGAAGAAGGATACCAGAATGAGATAAAGGAAACTTGTGTCTTGAACTAAAGTGGAACATAATGTAGCCTGAAGAAATGCGGATACATTTGCATTTAAATCATCTATTTGAGGACACAGAACTTTTATTAGTTTAGAATTCCAGGATGAAATAAGCAAAAGGATATAATCATTTATTGGAAGTTATTTTCCTTTGCAATTTAGACCAGCAAAGCACAAGAAATCCATACGATGGTAACAAGGAAGAGATTAAAGAACTAGAGGCCGTTTTTCACTGGTGAGATGTTTTATAGTTTTTCACATTAGCTCCCGGCTTCGACAAGACTTGATCATAATATCCTGATGGATCACAGGAAGAAGCAGACTTTGTAATGAATCTAATGATCCTGAAGGATGCCGTGAAGAAGCAGAGGCCAGAGACTTATAGGGTTCCATTTTTTTTTATGGCAACATTTGTTAGGAATATAACTAAATAATATAGAATATTCCAAGGAGGAAAGAGACAACATTCTGCTGCAGACTTGATATCAAATCCTAGATAATCCCATAAGATCCAAAAATATGATTTCATATAGAGGCAACAGAAAGAGATCCCAGTTTGCATCAGAATACAATTATAAATTGTTTTCCACTTCCAGAAAATTATGGCCAGATATATACTAACTAAAAAATTGGTTGTTAAAATAGAATCGCTAAATTTTGCTTTCCTGATGGCAATCTCAAGTGGAATGTGACTAATGTTCTCATATATAATATCATAGTCACTCAATAGTTCCTTATTACTGGCTAATTGAATTTCATGATCAATTACCTCCATAGATGGTA
Organism: Croton laevigatus; assembly: GCA_949640765.1. Taxonomy (NCBI): domain Eukaryota; kingdom Viridiplantae; phylum Streptophyta; class Magnoliopsida; order Malpighiales; family Euphorbiaceae; genus Croton; species Croton laevigatus. Next base: position 11,264 of record CATIWJ010062907.1, on the reverse strand, counting down.
AAAGTAATTCGCTATATCGAGGATCTCTTCCCAACATCTGTACAACCTCTTGATCAGTCTCCATTCCCATAGCCTTTAATACAACCATAATAGGGATCTATAAAAATATTTTGAAAAGGTTAATCCTTAGGCAATCGTAGTAAAGACATACAAAACCGGATGTAAAAGAACTGAAACAAGAAAAATGATTTTGCAACTATACCTTCTTTGAGAATTGATTGAGACAAAGATACATCTTCTCTTTTTCCATCTGAATAACTGTTTTACTTTTCGTTGCCTCTGTGCTACTCATAACAGATGCATTTATACTGGAAACATACCAAAAGGAAGAGATGAAAACAAAACACGTAGCCAGATAAGCATTAGCCAAACCTATATTAAAAATTACAATCTCACAAATATGTCATCAGAACCAGAATAAAAGTCCCATGATGTAACCAAAAGGAACCCGGTAACAAAAATATGAAAAGGCCCAAGAATAATGAGAAGTAAAAAGGGGAAAAAGCAAAAGGAGAACTTACTTTCCCTTCTTATCAGTATCAATAATGATCCTATTCTTTGAAAGTTGCTCTTGTATTAGAATTACCTGGAAGAAATCCACAGAGTCAAAATATGCCAATAAGAATCCTAAAGAGCTCAAATTAGGAATTAGCACTTCACACATATGGCCGAAGCATTGGAGCCTGAAGTCATCACTGATAATTAATAGAAAATGTAAACAAAAGAATAAAGAAATTGAACTCACCTTTTCAGTCCCTTTTATGACAAAATATCCTCCAGGATCAAGTGGACACTCGCCTATAGTCAAAATAAAGAAAAGTAACTAATAGAAGCATGCAAAAATATGAGAAGGCAATAAAAGTGAAGTTAAAGTTCAATGCACACAAACCGAGGCTTGCAAGCTCAGCTTCATCCTTTCCATATAATACACAGCTGCGACTACGTAACATTATAGGCATTCTTCCAATAACAACATCATTCTGCAAGAACAAAACTATTTTAAAATCCAAAAATACGTTTTACATCTCACAATAATAGATTTTTCATGTTAAAGAGATGCTCTTAGTACCTTTTCCACTTTAGTCTTCTGATCATGGCTTCCTTGAATATACTCTATATTCACATAAATTGGTGCAGCATATCTACAATTCACAGCATATATAGATTGATAAAGGTTAGAACTTTTCAAACACAAATACTAAAACATATACCAAATCTCCACACACAACAACAAAAGAAAAGCATATGACAGCAAAGAAAAATCCAGAGATACACAAATGAGGATGAACGGCAACTTACGTCATATCAGCTAAACGACACATATGAGGACTAAGTTTTTCGCTAACACCGTCTGCCATCACGGAAGGTGTACCGATTCTAACATCTTTAAACCTAAAATTAACACACATACACACAAAATGAATACCAATATTACAAATAGCAAGCCAAGTAACAACAAAATTCAGGTTACAAAATTCAAGAAAACAATCAGAAAAATGCATACCTAAGAAAAATGCCAGGATCAAGACTGGATACAATTAGATTATTGGCACGCACAATCTTCTTTATACCAACATTTACAAAGTAATTAAACGAGTCTAAGTGCTGCTTCACCAATCCTCTAACCTAAATACCATAACAACAACCACATTTCATCATCATTTCTTTAATTTCTTGCAATACTACACATTTATGAAAGTCATATTCAATATTCACCTTCAGAAATTCGGGAAGAAGCTGAAATTTATCAACAGCGGATTTGACAGGAGCAGCAAGCTTCTGCTTATCGATGAGTTGCTCAATCACATCAACCCTGGTTTTACACAAGTTTTTTAGCCGATAATCAAACAGAAAACCTGTATAATGAAGAAACGAACTAAGAAGAAACACCATACTCCTGGTTTCCAGTCGAAGAATCTGTCTTCTTGATACCCATGGATGATTTGCTCTTATTGCTATATTGTATACAGTTCGATTCTTAATAGAATTAGAATTTGATCGGATTTTTGTTCCGTCCTTACTGTCGACGGCTATGATTTTCTGTTGTCAATCGGAAAATGCACTGTGGTGGTGGTGATACTAGTGGAGGTATAAAACGGTTACCGCCATAAACCCCGCTCTTAAACCCTCCGGCATCTGTTGTCTCCAGAGATTGTACTGGGCTGGGAAAGTTTAATGGGCCTTCAACCGTTGGGTTCGATTGAATGTTTAGGGGAAATTATGAGGGATATATATACAAGGGATATATACAATACAAGGACAAAGATATTTTTCCTTTTGAAAAAAAAAAAAGGTTAAGCGCCTAAATCAAAAGTAGGGCTGCAAAGGATCGCGCTCGCCTCAATATTAAATGAGTTCGGATTTCCAGCTCACGCCCAACTCATTTACTATCGATCAGAGCTCAAACTGAACTTTTATTGAGTGAACACTGAGCAGTTTATTTTGTTACACATATTTTTTCCAAGCAAACCGAGCACTGACCTACTCACGCTCGGCTCGTTTATTAAACGAGTCTAGACTTTCAACTCGCGCTCATCTCATTTATTATCAATCCGAACTCGAGCTGATCTTTTATCAAGCAGCTCGCGAGCAGCCCTAATCGAAAGTCTAAAAGAAACATTTTTAATTTTCAAAAATATTTTCAGTAAAATTTATAAAAAGAAAAGCAGCTACCGCCATAAGATGACCATCAACCCACCAGTAGATGATCAGATTTACAGACCTGTAGGAGAAGATGAATAGGGCTCTGCCCAGTGGCGGAGCCATGTTGAGCCCATTGGGTTTACTGGGCCCCACACATTTAACGTATATATAATTACTAAATGCAGCATGATGGTGAAGGAGTTGGTTTTGAACCCTAAGGCCCCAGGTTCAAATCAAAATCAATTTATTTTTTTCCCTTTTCCTAGCTTTTTCAAGAATGGTTGTTGGCCACTTAGAAAGTGGGGCCTTTTCCCGAAAAAGTCTGCCTTCGCCACTGCCTTTGTCGCCTCCTCCACTAAATGTATCCTACAGGCAATCAAAAGGTACCTATCGAAAGCACTTCAGCTGGTAAGTCGTCCAATACCATCAGAACGGCCGTCAGAGCTCCGGCGACGATTGAAGATCTGCAACGCTGCCCCTTGGAAAATCGAAACCAGCGAGATTTTCGTTCATTTTTCATCCATTTTCAAGCGGCTTTTTGATGCTATCCATTGACAATCATGCTGAATTACTTTTAGTTTAGGATGGTTTAGCTTCTTTGGTGATTAATTAATTAACCTAATATTCAATTAATTTCCATTACAGGTTTTCTTTCAAGTTGCTGGTGCTGCAGATCAACCATTTCCCGATGGTCAATTTGATTTGGTTTGGGTAATTGAATCTGCAAATCATATACCTGACAAAAAGAAGGCCGTTAATATGTTTATTTGAACCAAAAATCTAGAACCTCACTTTGCCACATGCCAAAATGACCCGTGCCATAAAAAATTTCTATTGCAACCCTTGCATTTGCCATTGCATTTCTCGCCAAAAATGGACGAGGAGGCAATCGATGTGGATGGATTTCCTTTGTCATACGTCATCTCTGCTACAAATTCTATTCAATAGCTGTCAATGCGGAATGCCAATACCCCAAGAAACAATTTTTTCTGATGTGGAGGATCAAACTACACTATAACCACAAAGTATACTAAGACAATTTTTTTCTGATGTGGAGGATCAAACTACACTATAACCACAAAGTATACTAAGACGTCGAGGATCATACTATGCTGCAACCACAAAGTATACTAAGATATAACCTCGGCTCTGATGCCAATTGTTGGGAAATTGGCTAAATTTTTTCTTCAAAGTGAATTTAACTGATTCAGTAAATATTCAGAAAAGACTACCGAGTTAGCTTTTAGTCAAAAAAAAAAAAACCCGGAGGTACGTAGTCACTAAAGAAAGGCGGGCTATCAGTAGAGCGAAATAGGGTGCTAAAAGGTCAAAGGACGTGATATAATCTAATCTAAAAGGCTCCTTTCAATATCAATCAGTATAAAGAAAGAGATTGGCGATTGCTGAACTCATATAAAGATATAGAACCCAAGGCTTTACTCATGTAGACAGACTCTTTGATTCAAGCCTAAACCTAGGTCGAGTTTGAAAACTATCCTAAAAAAGAATTAGACAAAATTATTATTCTAAATAAATTCTCAGAAAAGGCTGGAAGCATCACAAGCAGTCCCACTTAAAATCAAAATAAAGAACATCAGAATTTAATGAGCTTTCTCGGACACTACTAATTAATATTTCACAATTACAAATGTGAAATATTACAAAAGAGAGAGAGAAATTTAACTATGTATACAAATACACAAGTTTGTGATGAAATCAAATAACAAATGAGACTTATATTTATAGTGGAGAAACTGCCCCTCAAAGCCTTAGATTCCCGATCAGGGATTTGGCAAAATTCAACATTTTGAAAATTAAACAAGTACTTTCTTTTTTCTAGTGCATATTTAAAGTTACAATGATTATAGTACAAATAAAAAATTAAATTTCTATCATGATTTTTTTCCAAAATTAATTGGCCTAATTTAATTTATGTTAACAGTTAATAGGTTAAAGTTTCATGCAACAAATGCTATGGGTGGCAAGGAAATAACAAAAGGTGGCAATGTAAGAGAAAAGGAAGGAGCATGTGTAACAAAATGAAGAAAGAAAAAAGTGTGCTGCCAAACTGCAAATACAAGACAAGCTTATCTATATATGAAGATAAAAAAGAGATTTTCTGATAAAAAAAAAAAAAATATATATATATATATATATATACTGCCTCCGTTCTAATATTCTTGAAATTTTAGGGTAAATGATTGTTCTAAAATGAGTGAGACTTTTGGTATTTTTGGTTGAAGTAGGACGATTTTGCCTTTTATCTTGTGGTGAATATAATTTGTTTTTAGTATATGTGGAGTCCACTTTTATAATGAGTGGATCTGAGTTGATTACGAAAATTATAAGAAAAAAAGAGAGTGAAAAAGTCTCAATTATTTTGAAACGGAGGTAATATAAAAATTGAGAGCTTATCATGGTATGCAAAGCAGCAAATAATATTAAGTGCAACAAAGCTTGCTTAGAATAGAAAATGGAGGATTCAGCTAAAGATTTAAACAAAAAAATAGCAGAATTATACGATGAAGAAACTGATTTATGTGAAGAAACATATAGAGATCATATGCATTATGGGTTTTACGACCCAAATGCACTAGTTTCAGCTTCTGTTAAGAATCATAGACCTGCTCAAATCCGTCTAATCGAAGAGGCTCTCCAGTTCGCCGGACTTTTAGGTTTGTTGTTCTATCTTCTATCTGCTTAGTAATTAAGCTGTAATGAAATGCACATGATTTGAAAAAATCATCCCGCTAGACTTTCAGTTTTGTTTTCTATTTTTCTATCTGTTTGGTAAGCTATAATGAGATATAACTATGATTTAGAAAACCATCGAGTGCACTTTCAAGTTCGTTGTTTTATCTTCTATCTGTGTCTGTTCGGTAAGCTGTAATAAAATGTAACTATAATTTAAAGAACAGTACCAAGGGAAGTCCCAACTAATATGTTTTTGGTCCGAATTTCCATGGGTTCGAACTCCTAATTGGTATAGAAAAAACGTTCTAGCAAAGAACATATATTATTTTGAGGATTCAACGAAATTGCTTAATCAATAAGTTGTAATGAAATGTAACGATGATTCAGAGAAATTTTCTTAGGAAGAACATATATTTTATTTTTATTTTAGAGGATTCAAAGAAATGGCCTAAGAATGTGGTTGATGTTGGATGTGGGGTTGGAGGAAGCTCCTTGTATATTGCAAACAAATATGGAGCCAAGTGCCATGGCATCAACCTTAGTCCAGTCCAAATTGAGAGAGCCAAGTCCTTTGCAGCTGCACAAGGCTTAGATGACAAGGTAAGAATTTTTTTATTGTTGGTTTAAAAATAAGGAAAAATTACAATGTAATCATTTAAGTTTGGTTAATATCAATATTTTATCACTGCATTTTCACATAATTGCTATAAGGTCACTTATTTTGGCACCAATTCAACTAAGAAGTTATTCAGTTAATTTTTTGACGGAATATTCCATGAACGTACTCCAAACAAGCAGAAGATTGGCGAAATATTTAATATATTCCAAAAAATTGACAGAATATCTTATTAGTTTAACGGTGTCAAATTGTTATAAATTTATAGCAATTATGTCATTCGGAATGGTAATTTTCCCTTAAAACATCATTTTATACTGTAGATCAAACGCAAGCACAAAATTTGATGGTATAAATTATCAGGTTTTTATGAATTATCAGGTTTTCTTTCAAGTTGCTGATGCTGCAAATCAACCATTTCCAGATGATCAATTTGATTTGGTTTGGGTAGTTGAATCTGCAAATCATATACCTGACAGAAAAAAGGTACAGTAATATGTCTAATTAAACCAAATATCTGATATTAATTTTTACTTTCTCTAATTTATATCCATCTTCTTATTAAAATTGCATACAGTTGGTTATTGAATTATTTAGGGTTGCAGCTCCAGGAGGCATTGTTATTCTTGTATCAGCATTCCACAGGAATCTCAACCCTTCTGAAGAATCTTTACAGGAACCTGAGATACGGAATCTCCAAAAGATGAGCGATGCTTATCTTCTTCCTGGATGGTGTTCTATTTCTTATAATATCGAACTATTCGAGTCTCTCTCTTTTCAGGTAATTAGATTCTGTTTCCTGTTTGGTTTAGCAGTTCGTTCGTGACTAACAACTAAAATTTTAGGCATTCAGCAAAAATATTAAGAAAATGTTTTTTTTTTGTAGGATATTAGAACAGCAGATTGGACACAGAATATTATCCCTTTTGTGGCATCACAATTGGCTGATGGTATGCTTAAATTTTCTTATTACTTCCATCCAATTTTTCCAATTGTTTTTGTTAGTTAGTATTGTTTAATCATTAGAAAAAAAAAAAATTCATAACTAAATATGAATGATCCCTACTATAAAAAAACTTTAATTAGTACTCCCACCGAGCACGTAAATTAGCTGGCAGAATTTGTTCGAATTTAACTAAAAGGCTTATGTTAAAACCTTGAGAATGCATCTATTGGTCCCACGATGATTGTTTACTAAGTACTAAAATGATTTCAATCTACTATTCTTTAAACCTTGAGAAGAGTACAATCACACCTAAATCAACACAAATAAGCCACCGAAATGGTTGTTCTAATGGTAATTTTTATTTAAACTTTGTGATCTTACTATGATTCTTGTACAGATACTGTTCCAGGCAATGCAGCAACAATTCTCTCAATGATAATGGATGGATACAAGAATGGTCTTCTCAAGTATGGGATTATCACCTGTCGAAAACCGGAACAAAGTTAATGATCAATTGCAGCAGCAACAAGGACGACAACATTGTGTTGCGTTTTTAGCATTTTGACCAATAATAGAAATCACTTTGCTGTGTTCATGTTTTCTTCTAGCATTAACTAGGGCAAGGATTAATGCAAGACCAATTGGAATAAAAATGTTTGATTGAAGCTTAATTTTCTGTCCGGTTTATGGTTATTTATGCTGAAAATATTGAAGTTTTTCCCTTTTTTTTTTGTGGCGAATGCATCAGTACTTTGGCATTTATACCAAGTTTCAATCCCTACTCTCTAATATTTAAAAAATAAATACATATATTTACTAAAGAAAAAAATGTTATTTAATCCAAATCTATGGAACTTCTAATGAACCAAACCAATAATTATACCTGTTTTAAAAATTAAACAAGTACTTTCTTTTTTCTAGTGCATATTTAAAGTTACAATGATTATAGTACAAATAAAAATTAAATTTCTATCATGATGTTTTTTCCAAAATTAAACCACCAATATTAATTGGCCTAATTTAATTTACGTTAATAGTTGTTGCGTGACCAAAAGGTCATGGATTCAAGCCGTGGAATCATCTTCTTGCAATAAATGCAAGGTGAGACTACTTACATTTACACCTTCAGATGTGTGGCCCTTCTTAGACCCTGCCGCATTTCATTCAAGCCGTGGAATCAGCCTCTTGCAATAAATGCAGGGTAAGGCTACTTACATTTACACCTTCAGATGTGTTGCCCTTCTTAGACCTTGACCCTGCATAAATGCGGCATGCCTTCATGCACCCTGCTGCCATTTTTTTTCTTTAAGTTAACTAAAATAGGTTAAAGTTTCATGCAACAAATGCTATGGGTGGCAAGGAAATAACAAAAGGTGGCAATATATGAGAAAAGGAAGGAACATGTGTAACAAAAATGAAGAAAGAAAAATGTGTGTTGGCAAATTGCAAATGCAAGACAAGCTTATCTATATATGAAGCAAAAAAAAGAGATTTTCTGGAAAAAAAAATATATAAAAATTGGGAGCTTATTATGTTATATGCAAAGCAGCGAATAATATTAAGCGCAACGAAGTATAACGTAAGTGCATCTACGATCTAACAATATATCACAAGAACAGTACAATCTTTGAGCTAGAATAGAAAATGGAGGATTCAGCTAAAGGTTTAAACAAAAGAATTGCAGAATTGTATGATGAAGAGACAGATTTATATGAAGAAACATATAGAGAACATATACACTATGGCTTCTACGACAAGGGTACAAACATTGCACCTTCAGTTACGAATCATAGACCTGCCCAAATCCGGCTTATTGAAGAAGCCTTTCGATTCGCCGGCCTTTCAGGTTTGTTGTCTGATCTTTGTATTAACGGCTAATCTAATGTATACATGATTAGTTGCTTTACATGAATTATTTTTTGGACAATTCTATAGTTCTCGATTGAGAACTTCAAGACATGCAGCATTATATTGTCTTTTTTTTTTTTACTGGCATGGTATATTATCTATACTGAATTCCGAGGCCAATTTCAGTGAATTGCAGTTCATAGAAATTGACTCCGTATTATAAATTTCATATGATTGCAAATATAATGGTCTCAATTATTTTATGTTTTATTTACAATATAGAGTCAAATTTTACAAATTGTGTGCAATTGAAATTGAGCTTGGAACTCATTATAAATAATCTACAGTACGAGTCAAAAAAAATAAATAAATAAAATGTTATTTGTCTCGAAATACTCGAACAAGACAAGTAGAATTAGCCTTATCTTTTATAGTAATATGTTACGTTTGAGTCAGTGACAGCACTAGAGCCAAAAATTTCACAATGGGAAGGCAATTTTTTTTGCCCAATAATTTGAGTGGACTAAATTGAAATAATCACGAATTATAAAGGCTAAAATTGAAATTTTAAAAAGCAATAGATACTTGAAAAAAGGAAAAAGAACTTTTATCTTGGAATGACTAGTGCCTCACTAGCTTCCTCCCTCCGCCACTATCCACTGGTGGAGTGTAGGTTCAAATGACTTCACTTGAATTTTGCTTTCCTTTATAAATTGTAATATAACAGTAAAATAGAAATAAAAAATTATTGTTATTGTCGTATTTGATTCTATTAAATTAAATACGATTATAATTATTCGATCCAATAAAATTATAGTCTGGCTCTGTCACCGTGTTTGATTTTGAACATTCAATATAACATCCTAACGAAGGACATGTCTCAATTTTTCTAGAGGATTCAAAGAAGTGGCCTAAAAATGTGGTAGATGTTGGATGTGGAGTTGGGGGTAGCTCTTTCTATCTTGCAAACAAATATGGAGCCAAGTGCCATGATATCAACCTAAGTCCTGTCCAAATCCAGAAAGCCAAGTTCTCAGCAGTTGAACAAAGCTTAGTGGACAAGGTAATAGAATTATTAGAATTTTTTAAAAATTACGGCTTTAAAATCATGAAAAATAAAAATATACTACCCCAATTTTCATTTGTTTACATTTTTCTTTTTGGGTGTGTTTTTACATTTTTCACATTTTCTTTTATAGTAAATTTTATAAATAATTTATAAAGGGTTAGTAATTTTTTATTATTATTTCTTCCTTGATATTAGTGACAAGCTGATTTATTTGGTATTGATAAAAAGTGAATGTAAAGAAATGAAAAAGACGGAGGTAATACTAGCTACTTGCTCGGAATATATTGTTATTTTTTCAATTGTTGGAAGTACGAAATATAAATGTAGCTATTAGCCGTAGTGGAATCAAGAAATGAACAATTTTTTAAGACCATTAAACTTTTGGGATATATTCATAGAATATTCCGTTTATTTTTTTCCTTTTTGGGTATAGTCTTAAAATATTCCGTCAAAAAATTGGCATAACCATATACTACTTAAATGGTGCAAAGTATAGTGTCTTTATAGTAATTATGCACAAATCCTATAATAAAATAGTACTATTGACTAAACATTAGTGATGAAATCGTAACTTTTTCACTAATAAAGTTATTAGATTGTGACACAAATTTTCTTATGATTCCTGAAAAATAAAAAGCCCCAAAAATAATTTCAAAAATAATCAGCATTTTTTCGAAAGAGAGCTTCTTCTTTTTAGCTTGACTAAATCTAGCCAAATATTCAATTAATTTCCATGAATTAGCAGGTTTCTTTTCAAGTTGCTGATGTAACACCCCTTAACCCGACCATTTACAGCCGAATTAAGAAGTGTCACATTACATATTACATATCATATCTACTTAATTTACAATAATAAGAGTATTTTTTTTCTATCTACTCTAGTTTTGCATGTGCTGACTTCATCTTCACAGTATATGCCAGTCTAAGTTCTTCGGGCCCATTTGCTATTTATCAATTCCTGTTTCTTTCACATCTTTCGGAGACCTACAAATTCAGGATTAATCAAACTTGCTGAGCTATTGCGCTCAGTGGATATTTTAACTAATATAAAACATAAATAATTTAAATGCACATGCATAATTTTAAATAATATTAAGCAATATTTGAATATTACAAATCACTTTAATTAAATAAATTGCTTAATAAAAATCTTACTTTTTTAGCTCTACTAGGTACTTAGGTGAACACAGGGATAAAGTCACAATCCGAATTTCCGAATTTCAAACGGCCGTATACAAATTCAACAAAATTAGTTTCACGGTCGTTGCCGTGATAACTGAAATCAATATTCAATTTAAGTGGTACGATTGATTCAGTCAGTATCACTTCTCAATCTGTATCACAATTCAATCTATTCACAATTTCGCAGTACTGCTTAGTATATGATGCATCATACCCTTATCTCACTAGTTCAACTTATCCTAAGTAGAGCAATAAATATTTACTGT
>CATIWJ010062894.1:0-35232 GCA_949640765.1 Croton laevigatus | reverse complement strand
CTCTATCTCCATGAGTGTGTGAGCATCTCAAGGAATTCTTAGGTAGATCTTCAACTTGAGGATCTTAAAGTATATTTTGAAAAATTGGATAATCACTGGAAAAAAATTTCTCAAATAAAATTGAAAAATGATAATAAATAGTATTTTTTAAGTTTTTCTTTAGTAAGTGGCACCAAAGATTAATAATTAAATAATTAGAATTTTTTTTTAGAGTTTTACTTTTATACTCCTCTTTTAATATTTATTAAAATTTAGTTTAAAAAAAAATTAAAAAAAAGAGAAAATCCAAAAACTAAGCCAAATGCAGCTAACCGACGAATGAAGGTTATTGGTCGACAGCCCTTGTATCGATTATTCGTCTGGTACCCTCAAAATAGTCGTCGTGTCATCAGACGTTTGCCAAAATTTTGAATGATTTTTTGCAGCACTGCCATCTGAAAATTTAGAATCAGTGAGTTTTCGCCTTGATTCAAGCCGTTTCTGGTTGGTTTTTGTTGAGAATCGTGCTGTCGACAAGATTCATGCCGTTGCCATCGTGTTTTGGATGAAAATCATAGAGTTGTAGTGAAGTATCAGCCGAAAAAGATAAACAGGTTCAAAACAGAGTAACGACGGCGAACGCGATGATTGTTAAATGCAGCGACTGTTCAAAGCTAAGATTTCTTCAGATGAATGAAATAAAGAAAATGAACATTAAAGTAAAGTTAAATCTTAGTATCTGAATTTTATTAATTTTTTCAATTAGGACATTTATCTTTAATATACTTAATTAATGATACTCATACAAGAATTTATTATTTTTATATAAATTTCACTATTGTCAATATATAGTTAATTAAATTAAGTGTAATATTAATATCGAAAATATAAAATGAGTTAACGCTTGTAAGGTAAACTAAGAAAAACTAGGCTTAAGAAAAATGGCTTTCCCTCTTTTGCCTCCAAATATCGACAAAAGAAAAATAAAATTTTAACAACATCTTCAATGCTATATTGGATTGCTAAGTTTTACTTGCCACATAAGCTAAAGTGGAAGTTTATATATAAAAAAAAACATCTCCAACCCAATCTTCTATTTAATTCGTAAAGAAAATGTGTAATAGACATTGTCTATCCCAACCTCTATTTTGAGAGGATCAAATAGATATCGTGACTTAATATTTTTTATTTTTTTCATTTAAATTTATTTTTATTTAGGTGTTGTACTCGTATTTTAATTCCTATTTTAGCTATAATTCGAATTTTATTTTAAAATAATTATAAATAATCACTTAATTTAATTATAGCATATCTTACATTGAAAAATTCTTTTAAATAATTAAATATTTATACCATAATTTTATCAAAATCACTTGAATAATTTCTATTAAAGCATAACGAATTACTCAGAATCCATTATCGCATTAAAAATGCTTTAATAAGATGGTGGCGCCGCGCACATTAACAAACTGAACGCCAAAAAAAAGGATACGTGTGCAGCTCTTGAAGATGCGAGATTGAATGAATTGCTGATCCCCACATTCCTGTTTCCATACCTATCCTATGTTGCCATTCCAAATTCAGATTCATTTACCCTAACAACTTATTTTTAATTTTTTTTTGTCAAACTTATTTTTAATTTACACATTATATAAAAAAAAAATTGCCATAATGTTGACATTGTTGAAGTAAAATTAAATACTTTCAATAAAAAGTTTATATAGTGATTATACTTCAACCACTTTTTATTTTTTCCTTTTTTTTAATTCAATATTTCCCCTTATTTATTTACCACCATTCTATTTCTACTAAATAAAATACTAATTAATTTTTACAATACTAAAACACTCTATCTATTTAATTTATATAAAGAAACTTGACTTTTTTTCTATATATATTTTTAACTTCATATTTTAAGATTAACCTTCACTAATAACCTATTATTTTTAATTAATAGCAAAATGTTATTAAAAAAAGAAATTAATAGATCCACATATTGAAATAGGAAATAATTGATCTCAAAACTTAAAGTTAAACACATAAATTTCAAATTTTTTTATATAAATCAAACAAGTGAGTAACAATTTCATCATTGTGTAAAAATTAATATAAAAATAATTATTGATAACTTGACTAAATAGTAATTTTAATTTAGCAATAAATTTTTAAAGTTTGTTAAAAAAAATAGTATACCATACCTTATTAAAATTTAAGAAACAAATGACTTTTTTCATTGATTAGTAATATTGTATGATAATGATATGCAAATTAATTATATTTCTTTATATAAATTAACCATTTATAAAAAAATACATATATATGGACTTACCATAGTACATATGAGTTTTTCAATTTAATACAGCTGAATGCATAATTTTTCCCTAAACTTTTAGTGCATAGTCGGTTGATCCCTAAACTTTGAGAAGATTTTATTTATGAACCTCAACTTTTGAATTTGCACACTTTTTTTCTGAATTTAATACAAATTTTTGACAAGAAAAAAGTTTTAAATATATTGACAAAATTAAAAGTTAAGATATGCATCTTTTACATATTTGAAAGATAAGGTCTGTATATTTTACAAAAATAAAAATTGAGGTACATAAGTAGATATTCTCGAAGTTTAAGAGATCAGTTAACTTTTTACTGAAAGTTTAAGGATAAAATTATATATTTTGCATTTTAATATACTATTAGCTAGACTTTCTAAAAGTCTTATTAGATGAACTTCAAAATCATACTTAGGTAAAATCATACTTAGGTAGACTGATGAAGCAAAATTTTGTATTTCGCAATTTTATTTTTTTGAAAAAAAAAAATTCGTAAAAAATTCCCTGTGATATGGATACCCATTGTTATTATTTTTTTCAAATTTGTATGTGAATGCGAAGTGTAGGGGTTTCTAATTTCAATTTTTCATGCTATAATAAAACAGTGGCATGGAGTATATATGAAGGATTTATATGTAAAATATACAAAAGGTAGTTTGCGATTTCATGAATTAATATGAACATGATGCGTTCTTTGGACTATATAATTGCTTGGTTTATAGGAATTTCAACGTTTGTTTAGGTACATTTACGGGTTGATGTGTGTAGGGTCTCTTTTCTTTTCCACAAATATGTATAGACTTTTTTAGTTAGGAAAATTAATTAATAAGAATGAAATTGTGATATACGATTTGTTACTAAATCAATCATTTGGATTCGTTTTGTTGAATATGAACATTTTATATTTATTATATAAATTCAATTGAATTTTTATAGTAACTCGTATCAAAATTGAATCATATGTTTCATATTTTTATGATATATATTATTATTTGATATGAACTTCTTATCTATGAATACATTAAACAACATAACAACCTCATTCTACCTCTAAAAAAACATGTAAATGGAGTTTATATATATATATATATATATATATATATATATATACTCCATGTGTTCCAAAATATACAAAGCCACTTTTTCATTTTGAGATATTCCAGCATTAAATGCTGCTTTTCTAATATCACCCCATCATACATAAGAAAATAAGAAATGTGAGACTTTTGGATACATATATATATTCTTTCCGTAGTTTTTTTTATTTTATAGATATTTTAAAATAAAGGTAGTATGATTAATTTAATAAAAATCAGCTATAAATAAATAGAAGGAATTTTAAGTTTTTCTAAAAAATATGTCTTTGAGAAACAGACTTATATTTTAGAACAGAGGGAATATTTTATATACATGCCTTGTTTCATACCAACTTTGAAGAAGCGACTATTTTGATTTTAGACAAACTATTATCTCTATTATTTATGTTATTAAATAGCTCAACTCTTGAATATTGAGATATGGAAATTGGGACTATGATCTTTTAATTGTATGGTATGTGCAATTGTTAGTAGGTTGTCTTGGTGTGCTATAATATATTTACTAGAGGACATAAATTTATTAGCATAACTATCTCCAAAATCATTGACAATATATTATGTACAGCTAGCATATTTTCTCAATTAGGTAGTTGTGAATATGTTTAGCCTAATATCATGCTAATAGTCATAGGTTGGCTTTGTATATAACAGCTTTCTGTACTATGTATCAATCAAGGCATTATTCTTCAAATATTTCTCTATCATCTTCTTACAATATTCCATCTCTAAGGAAGTACATATGGTTTAATTCTAATGTTGTATAGACTCCAACTATTGTCGCGAGTACCGCTGCCTTTGGTACATAAAATGCCATTGCTTTGTACAGAAAATGGCACACTTTTGGTGGCATACAAAGTTTCAAAATATTAGCAATGAGTTTATAGACCTTTATCATTGAAAATACGACTGGTCTATTTATTAACTTCCATTAATTAATGAGTACATTCATAAGTTAACTGAATAGAAAATATTTCCAAGTGAGAGAAAAATAATATCCACAAGAGAATATTTCCAAGTAACGGTAAAACTAGTAACAAATTTGTAAAGATGTATGTGTGTTTTTATGCATGCAAAATGGGTTAGTTAAGTGGGTGTAAAAAGGTCATAGGGGTTGATGGATGTTTTTCTTAAGGGACTATGTAAAAGGCAGTTACTGTGTGCTGTGGATATAAATAGGAACAATCAGATGTTCCTATAGCTTAGGCAGTCTGTGAGGTAGAAAATACACATAACTAGACCTGGTTTTTGAAATGCCTAAGACATAACTTGGAGCTTAAGAATGACAGCAATTTATGCATTGTTTCAAACATGCAAAAGGTGTGTTTTTTATTTTTATTTTTTTTGTGTATTTACTTGTCCATGATTTCAATGCATGCATTCAATTTAAAGTTATTGTTATTAACTTACTTAAATAATGTAGGGTTTAGATAGGAATTTGAAAGATATCTTGCCTAACATCTGGCATAGAATGTGTGCAATCTGTTATGCGCCTGCCGTTTGTCTGATCTACATATTTTGTTAGGCCTGTAAAAAAAAAATATACATATGTAATTTTTGATAAATTCAGAGGCTTAATAATAATATTAATTTGTCGAGAGGCCTTATTTCAAAAGTAATATAGTTTATAGGTCTCATAATAATTTTGGCCGTTAGATTGAAGTCACGAAACTTTTTAAATCAAAGTTATTTATATGATTTAAGGAATATGTGCAAAGTGGTCCTCAATTAATTTATAAGAATAAATAGATTAATTTTAATTGTGTGATTGTATAGAAATTAAAATTTCTACCAAATTTAGAGAATTTAAAATAATTAAAAAAATTTCAAAATTCAATTCTAAAGATTGTGGTCGTCATTTGAAATTTTAAATTCTAATAAAAAATACGTATACCTATAGTTTATTTATTTGTAGTGTGAAGTTGAAATATATACTTTTTTATTTTCTTTCGAAAAAAAAAAAGTATACGTATTTTTTTTTCACTAAAATGAATTAAAAAAAAAAGGCGGGCATTACTAGTGGGCAGGATGTAACAAATGCCACGTGGTCCCCAAATATATAATTTCATTTTCAATTCTTTAAAAGAAACAAAAAAAGTGGAAAAAAAAAAAGAGAGCCAGCTCAAAAATATTGTTGGAGGAACTGACAAATGCATTATCAGAGTCACGTATATTATGAAGCTTACTGACCCGCTCCGCTCGCACCCACAAACAATTTTTTTAACACTCTCTCAAATCTCAGCTGCCGTCACTTTCTCCGGCCGAATCCAAGTCCATACAAAACAACAAATCCTTCTTTGACTTTAATTTTTTTTTTTTTTACAAAACTTGTTTCTTTAGCTTCTCAATCTCCAGACATCGTTGTCAGTCCAACGCCTTTTCCTCTTTCTCTCTGTTTTTTTATCCCGATTAAAATACTCTAATACCAACAAGAAGAAGAAGTAGCAGCTTCTGCTCGGGATTGATGCTTTTAAAATACTAGTACAGTATTATTATTGGTGTTTGGGTAGTGGGAAAATTTCGTAATCCGGGTAAGTTCAATTGCCGTCGTGAGTTTCTTTAATAAAAAACAATTAGAAATGTTGGGTTATTGTTGGAGAGGTATTTATGGCTAAAACTGAGGCTAATTAATAGGGGTGAAGATGATAGTGGAAGAAGAAAAGAGAGAGACGGTTTGCTGCAGCATTAATTACAGAGTAGAGTACAGATAGAGAGAGAGAGAGAGAGAGAGAGAGGGGTAGTCTTTGTTTGTTAATAATAACTTAATAGTTGACCTTAATTTTTAGGTTTAGATTACTGAATAATTACACCACTGTCATATTTCTTTCCTTCTATCTACCTGTCTCTGTTTCTCAATTTATTTTTTATCAGCTCTCTGCTTCTCTCTCTCTATAAAGCACTCAACTTTGGGCTTCAGATTAAAAATCACTTATTTTTTGTGTTATTATCGTTATCAATTCCCAACTTAAATTGCTATGGAATGTTTCTCTCTTATACTTATTTGCAGGTTCCCTTCTTCTCTTTCTGTCTTTTGTTTGGCTTTCTTCTTCTTCTTAGAAATTTCTCTGTTTTTACTTGTTGTTTTTAATATTTTCTTGCTATTTTTGTATTTCTGCAGTTTTTTTTTTGAACAGAGTGCCTGCCTGATTCTGATTCAGGGAAAGAAAATAGTATAAGGAAGCTAATTATCTTCTAGTTTAATAAAAAAGGTATGCTGCAGTTTATTATTCTGTCCCTTCTCATTATTTTTGTAATTTTCTTTTCTGTTCCATTTTGAAAGCTTTTCTGTATATTGGGATCTGCTTTCAGATCTCTTATATTCCTTAGTTTTGGTTTCTACTGTATTTGTTTTTTAAGGTTGAGATAAAACATTTCAAAAACCCATCTGGGATTCCTTCTTTTAGGTTCTAGATTTCATTTCTTTTGAAAAATTATCTAATAGTGACTGCTTAGATCTGATCAAAAGCTACCAAACAGAAAGAAGGCGGTGATGCTACAGGAGGATGTAGTTTGAATTTGTTTTTAATTTAAAACAACAAATAATTATTCATTTGTTGAAAGTTTATGTAAGCTTTCGTAAAAGTTAAACGTTTATCTTGTCCTCTAGCATATTGAGGACAAGATTAAAATTCTATATGGTTAACCGAAAGTTTATAGCCTTGGACTCATCTTTTTGTTGTCATTATTTTTGAAATACTTTCTTTGATTAATATAATAGGGGAATTCTTTACAAAATTTTCAACTAAAGTTCTCATATTTTTAAACTATTCACACAATCTCTGGGTATCTTTTCTTGGTGGTTTACAGTGTAGACAGTGGAAGGCATCTTTTGTTTCCAAGATTATTACTTATACGTTATTCTGACTTTCTTCTTCTTTTGGGTTTCTGATAAATTTCCATCCTTTTTTAATTTAACTAGTAAATTCAAGATATATACTTGTTTCTAGTGGTTTGCGGTTGACTATATTTTCCCCCATTTGAAAATTCTCGGCTTTTGTTTATTCTTTGTATTTGACCTCTGAAAGTTATCCTGTTTGTTACTTCTAAGCTCTAAAGTCTATTCTGCTACAAATTGCTAGTATCCCTGATTCATTTTTGGATCCAGGTTCATCCTTTCTTGAAATTCAGGAACACGTTTTCTTATTAGCCCTTTCCAAAGTGGTGTCAATGATATAAGAATTTTCTTATGATAGCTTTGATATTTAACATCTCCGTGTTGATGCTAGCTTTCTGCAGAGTTCTTTTTATAATTATGATTGCTTTCTCATGTAATTCGAATGGGCAGGATTTTTCCCACTTTCTTCAGCTCAGTACCTTATGCTTGAAGATATCACCTATGCGACATTGAAGAACTAGACAATCTAACATCTTGTGCACAATCTATGTGATCATGAAACTTGGTAATACTATTATTTCTTTTTGTTGGAAACTATTATTGAGAGAATTTGAGTTTCATAGCTCTTTTGATGTAGTTTTGATGCTAGAATTTATTTCTTGTTTAATTAATCTTGTACTTGGAGAACTTGAAGTTCGTCAAAAGTTTTATTAATTTGTAGATTTCTTATAAGTTAAAGCATGATGATGTGCTGTTGCTTAACAAGACAAACAATTTTGTTCTGATACATCATGTGGTTTCTTTTTGATTTTTCATTTCATTGTAAATTTATCTAGAGCTAGGCAATTTCTTTTTTCGGACTTTCTAGAAGTCAATATTTTCAATTTGCACTTAAGTTTTTTGGTGTACGTTTTTGATACTATGTCTCAGCTGACAAGTTTCACTTCCAATGGACTGTTTCTCCTTGCAGATGGTGAACAAGTATCATCCTATGGAACAGTTGACCATAAGCCCAGCTCCAAACATTTAGAATACAGTAACATTGATTTGGACTCCACTGGAATTGAATCAGGAGATGGGATTGTAAATGAAGAGCAAGATGGAGCCTTCTGTGATTTGAAGGGAGTTGAAGACAATGCTGATCATTTACTGGAAAAAATGAATGAGCAAAATAATTGGAATGCCTCAAAACTTGATTGTTGTGTGAGGGAAGATGCTTCTACAGAAGATAATGTGAAGGAAGTGAGTCATGTTGTGGCATCAACACCATTGACTCATTCTTCACTAAGAGTTGATTCATTTGATAGGGACACTGTGTTCTATGTTGACAAAAGTGTTATGGAACCGGAACTGCCAGAGTTGGTTGTTTGTTACAAGGAGAATACTTACCATGTCATTAAAGATATATGCATTGATGAGGGAGTTCCTTCCAAGGACAAGTTTTTGTTTGACACAATAGATGAGAAGAATTTGCTTACATTTCTGTCTCCTGAGAAGCAGAAAGATAGTGAGGCTATAGAAGAAACTGTTGAACGCGATATATGTATTTCAGAATCACTGAAATCTCTGCCAGAAGATGAGAAGGTGGCTCTTCATTCAGCTGTTCCTGATGTTTTTGTAACTACAAAAGAAAACGATTCTAAACATGGAATTCCCCTTCATGATTCGGAGAAGTTTATGACAACGGGGAAAGTAGAAGATGATACAGAGGAAATTGCAAATGATAACTCCAAAGAGATTTTTTCACTAAGGGAATTGCTTTCAATGCCAGAGGTGGATGATGGAGAAGTTTCACAACCCAAGTCTTCCGATATCAGTGTGGACGAAGCTAAACAACATTCTATTCAGGTAAAAATACCTAACATTGCTTATGATTTGGCTAATTGTTTAAAAAATAGTGTGTTTAATCTAATACGAGATGAAGAATTATGCATATTTAGATATGGTTTTTGCTCTCTCTGTCTGTGTGTGGTGAGAGATCGCTTATGTGCCTGAAATTTGGGTCGATGCTGATGGAGGACATATATCAGCATACGAGAACAAATTATTCTTGCAGCCAATAATCAAACTTTTCCATGCAACACAATAAATGGTGGCTTAGTATTTTATGATAATAGGCCATATATGGGATTGGGAGATTCTTCTATCAAGTCCTTGATGCAGTGGAGAATGGAGATGGACAAGGATTCTTTTGTTCTTTTCTAAATTTGGAAGTTTGTTTGTTTGATATCCATTTACTTGATGGTTTTAATGCTTCTAATGCAGGGACCAAGCGAAAACATTACTATAGCTACAGCTTCTGGATGTGATGAATCTGGAAAAGGAAATGAGCAAACATTGTCCGTGAGTCCTGTAGTTTCTGCAGCTGAAGTATCAGTTAGTCACCATGATGAAGAAATCTCAAGAACACATGATCCAGATTCTGTAGCTAAGGCATTAGACAATAGTCCTGAAGAAGTCTTAGCTAGTCCTCTAAATTCTGCAACCAAAGAATCAGTAGTTGTCTGCGAAGAAGAGAAAACAGCAAGCCACAGTTTGAGTGCTGAGGATGAATCTACCAGTACAATTGGAGATGAATTATCTTATGATAGCAATCTGAAGAGTAAAAGTATTAATTTTGATTCCAACTCTTCTATACCAAAAGAAAATATTGGAGATGAGGGTTCTCAAAACAGTGGACCCGAACCTCACTCATCAAGACTTGAGACAATCACTGAGCTATTTTCAAGTCAACTTCATTATGGTCCAGGAGAGTCAAGTTTTTCTGCTTCAGTTCCTGTATCAGGTCTTATAAGTTACTCAGGTCCAATTGCATATTCCGGCAGTCTCTCTCTCAGATCAGATAGCAGCACAACCAGCAACCGCTCTTTTGCTTTTCCCATGTAAAATAACTATTAAAACTAATGAATTCTTATTCTTTATCTGCATCTCTTTCTCACCCAACATACTAATGTTTTCATTTTGCAACTTGTTTCACAGATTGCAGTCCGAATGGAATACTAGTCCTGTAAGAATGGCGAAAGCTGACCGGAGACATCTCCGGAAGCAGAAGAGTTGGAGGCAGGGCCTTCTATGCTGTAGATTCTGAAATCTGAATGCTTTTGTTCTGTTCATAGCTTGAAGTTAAAAAAAAAAAAGAAAGAAAAGAAAAGAAAAGAAAAGAAAAAAATTATAGTATATATATATTGATGATTTAGGGAGCAGCAGTAGAAAATATACACATAATTCTGTGGTCTTGGGTGGAATGTATTGTAGTAGGCTTAAATTGGTCATGCTTTTAGATTTGATTTGATGCATGCCAGTTGAGATATGAGCATATTCTAGTGTTTCTTGTTATATTATCTAACCCATCCTATATGTTGAGGGTTAATTTTTATAGTCCCTTCATTTAACCAATTTTTCATTATTGTTCATATTACGATCATGTTGAAGTCCATTGGTATAATTTTGATATATTCTGATATCATGCAAATTTTCAGCTCTATTTCTCTTTTTTTTACCCTTTAGTTACCTTAAAGAGGGTTTGAACCTGGACTTCTGGTTTTTTGTGACATTACCTCATTATCAGGCTACCATTTTTTAGTTAGCTCTATTTCATTTAATATTTATTTCCATATCCATGTTAATTGGGAATCTGTTTTATATGTAGAGCATGTAAATGTTGTATCTAAGACGCCATTATTAATTTTTTTTTAATTTACTGTGTTTAGTTGAAATTACATGGTGTATATTGAAGCAACCATCCCTTAATTTTAAGGGATTCATGTTTTGTAATATTATATTTTTTCCTCGTTTTTGGATAGTAGACTCTTTTGTTCTATTTTTTGTAAAATTAAACTTTTTTTTCTTCTGTCAAAGTTTTCATTTAATATTTTTTATAATCTCTAAACTATTCTTTTTGAAAAATATATTGTTCTATCTGTATTTTATAATATTAGATTTTTTCCTCTTATTTTTTTAATATTAGATTATTTTATATTTGTATTTTACAAAATTAGATTGCTATCATTCGGTCAAAATTTTATTATAAAATAATAATTCTTTATAAAATTAAGAACAAATAATAAATTTTTTTTCTATAACTTTTTACAAAATAATAAATTTTTTTATCTCACTTAACATATTATTTTATAAAAAATAAGAGGTAATAATAAATTTATTTTAAAATAATAATAATAATTAAAATTTTATTATTATATTTTATTTTCATAAAGTGATAGTTTTAGTGAGATAATAACAATTATTACTCTACTTGATGGACTCTAAACTTGTGCTTGGTATCATTCTCATCATGGATTTGTGGCAAAAATAAAAAAGGGAAATGACCGAATTGGGTTTATGGTTTTGAAACGAGTCATAAAATTTCGGTCTAATTTTTAGATTAAATCTAATACCTAAAATACCGCTCAATCTATTAAATAAAAATAAAAATATAAATAAAATTAATAATGTCTTTTTGCCAAAAATAAGAATATTTGATATATGTGTACGAAATCTGTAGTGAAAACTAAAAGAAAGTATTTTTTAATTAGAAAACACTGTCATAAGTTCTGCGACCCTGTTTCGAATCTATGAACCCGACCCGGCCATTTCTTTGTTTTTTGGCCACAGATCGATGATGAGGAAGGTACCAAACAAAAGTTTAAGTTCTGTCGGTAAGAGTAACAATTTTTTATCTCACTAAAAATTATTACTTTCTAAAAATAAAAATGTAATAATAAAATTTTTAATTATTATTATTTTAAAAAAAATTTATGATTACCTTTTATTTTCATAAAATAAAATAGTATTTTTAGTGAGATAAAACAATTATTATTTTGGCAAATTACATATATAAAAAATTTAACATTTTATGCCTAATTTTATTAAAAAAATATTATTATTTTATGTTAAAATTTTGATGGAAAGATAAAAGAGTTTAATTTTGCAAAATACAGGGATAAAAAAGTCTAATATTGAAAATTGAGGCATAAAAGAGTCTAATATTGCAAAGTACATGGACAATAATGTATTTTTTCCAAACGAGTACTTAAGGAATTATAAAAATATTGAATAGAAATTTTGACATAAGGACAAAAGAGTCCAATTTTATAAAACATAGTGACAAAGAAGTCTAATATCAAAAAATAAAGAAAAAAAATATGATATTGTAAAACATGGGATAAAAGTGTATTTTCCCCTAATTTTAAAAATAAGTAAAAAAGAAATTACTCTTAGACATTTGGTATAGGGTTATTAGGAGGTTAAAAGTTACTGGAGTAGTAATTAAATTAACCTCGTTATGTACCAATATGCAAAGATGGAATAACCTGTGTTGAGGTGTTCAACAAAATTAAAGGAATTTTATAGCGCTTTTGCATGTGAACCTTGTTGCTTTTTATAAGGTGTTCAACAAAATTAAAGAAATTTTTTAGTGCTTTTGCATGTGAACCTTGCCTTTTGCAAGGCTGCTTTCTTTATTGATTATGGCTTCCGCTCGAAATAGTTCGAACATAGTCTCCTAAAGCCTAGGGTCAATCTCCTACAATGGTGACGACGCCCACTTAGTGCATGCAGCTCTGGCTCATGCTCGACGACCAAGATCTCACCTAGCACCTAAAGTTGGCTCCGGCTCATGCTTGAAGACCAAGACCTCACTTAACACCTAGGGTTAATCCCCAACGTCAGTTACAACTCAAGAATTATCTAAAGCTCAGAGCATCTCCAATACAACACTTTCTATGGCTTATGTGTAATAAAATAGAAGGTGTTAATGGAGATGTGGATGAAAGTTAATATGTTGACACTCAATTTACAATTTTTGTCTTCAATGCAACACTTTCTATTTTGTATTTTTGTTTTTTGTTAGAATTATAATTTAAAATCTAGCCAATCACAACATATCATTAAATGTAGACATTGTCTAGAAAGCTTTCTAGAAATAGAAGGTGAACTTGACAATGTCAAGTCCACATAAGCTTCACATCCAAAATTGATATTAGCATTGGAGAGCATTTTTTAAAAAATCTTCTATTTTGCTTATATGTCATGTGAACAAGAGCAATTCCATTGTGCATTAGAGATGCTCTTAGGGTCCATTTCCCTATCATGCTATCTCTTACAACTTTGGCTTGCGCTCAAAATTTAAGTTCGTTTAAAGGCTTACTTAGTGCTTGGAACTCAAGTTTTAGGCCCATATAGTGCTCGCACCCAAAGCCCTAGCCTGTTCTAGGCTCATTTAAACACTTACAGCTTCGGCCCACACTCAACACTCTAGTTTGTTCTAGGCTCACTTAGCACTCGTAGCTCCCGCTTACCCTAAAAGCCTTAGCCTGTTGTAGGCTCATCAAGCACTCGAAGCCTAAGTCGCACCCAATATCCTGGCTGGCTTAATTGAGATCCAAAGTATAAATAATTTGGACTTGAGGAGTAATAATAATAATTATTATTATTATTATTGATGTGGTGTCATTTTATCTGATTTTTAGCATGTTTAGAATGTTTGTTTTATGTGTATTTTAGCTATTTTATTGTAATTTTTTTAATTAATTTTTATGTTTATTGTATTTTAGTTTATTTTGTGTGTTTTTATAAGTATGTTGGTGAAAACGTGGGAGTAATTTCGGGAACAATTAGGTAAGAAACTTAAAGTTTAGAGATTTTTACAAGGTAGCTCTAAAAACCAAAGTAAGATGTGGAAATAGGCCTTTGCCTGTGGATTGTAGGATGAGGTTAGAATTATCCATAACCTGATTGTGAATTTGCTAAGAAGCTGTGAAAATGCCGATAGGTAGTGTCTTTATGAGGGACACTTAAAGAAATCCAAATTTGATGAGGAGTTTAAGGCTTGTGGGCAACTTTTCCTTACCAAAGGATTGGACTTTGAAGACACTATATAAACTATCTTAGGGGCATTGTACATAGACTTTTTTCATGCTTCTACCATTTTTAACTTAATTTTAGAGTCTAGATCTAAATTTAGGAGTTTTTCTTTTTTTTTTTTCATAATTACAAGTGGGGAAGGAGGAAGGGGAAAGGGGAGAAGGGTATATGGGATTTGAACTTGGACACTTTAGCATTAGGTGATAGAGTGCTAACCACTTGGGCTAATATCATCCCCAAATTTAGGAGTTTTTCTCTTAGGAATTTTGGCAAGGAGAAGATGTCTTACACAATCATAGTATATTTTTTTCTCCTCTTGTTTTCTTTTGATCTAGCTATGGAGTAGATTTTCTATGTGAGGTGAATCATAAAACTTTAACTTTGATGGATGCTTATTTTTTTTTTTTAATAAAATTTCAGATTGAGTTTTATGAAAACTTATTCTTAATGCTCGTGTAAAGATGATTAATTTTATTATCTTGATTTATGTCCAGCAAAGAAATTAGGGTTCTTGGATTAATTGATTTTTGCATGATTTTTAGTGTGTAAATCTAGCGTGTTTTGGTTCCTAATTATATCCTTATTTGGTGATTTATTATGCTTAAATGTGAGCTTTACTTGCTTTTATATATTATTGTTATTGATTGCTAAATGTGATGAAAAGGAAGTATTTTGAGCATATTCAAGGAGTTTTAATCCATATGAGTTGTTGTTGAAATTTTCTTGGGCGTTTTTTATGCTGCCAAACTTAGTTTTGGGCAAGACTAAGGAATAGACAGAGAATGACAGGCTTAAATTAATTGGTTTGCCGCATCCATAATTTTAATTGATACTTTGGGCTTAAATTACAGCCTAGAAAAAAGAATTAAATAATTTTTATTTGGTACTTTTATTATATTATTATTTGCCATAGTTTTCGATAATATATAGAACCCACAATTTTAATTGACATTTTGAGCTTAAATTACAGCCTATAAAAAAGAACTAAATAATTTTTATTGGGTACTTTTATTATATTATTATTTGTCCTAGTTTTAAATAATATATAAGTGTTTTTTAGATTTTTTTTAAGACATTCTTGGATAGCCTCCTCCCTAAACGTTTTTAGTTTTTTTTTTCCTATTTTATCCATAGCCATTAGATGTTAGACTCTTCTCTTCAACCAATGGTTAATTCGAAGTTGATTTTCTTCATGTTTGTGAGATCTTAATGCTCTTTATCTTTACTTTTTAATTTTTATTGCATTCATGCTTTTTACTGCAGCTTATTGGAAAACTCCATCCTTAATGTATTTTATTAATTGATAGATTTGGCTAGTTGATTAATTGATAGGATCCATATAGTTAGTCAATGAGATTAAATCCGTAATTATTTAGTTGAGTTGATGCAAGTAGCAATTGGTATAACTTGATTGTGACTAGGCTTTTGGATTATATTAAGTAATTATATGATATAGTTTAAATGAGTTCTCGTAAAATTTATTAATTAGGGCAAGGTCTTTGTAGTGTTCATTGCAATTGCCAGATTAAATCTTTCGTCGTACTTATGGTTGTTTGTTAGTTAAGGGTTATTATTAAATCGTATCTTAATAATCTATTAATACGGAAAGATTGGTTGGGGGAACGTTTTCTTTGGTTATAACTTGTTTTAAATATGGAATTATTAAGGTATCTTAGAGTAAATGATCAAACATAAGAATTTCATATCGAGAATTATACCTTTGGCTGTGTTTATTTTCCGTTGCTTTTGATTTTAATTTCCTATTACATTCTTTTAATTTTATTTATTTTCATCAATTCACAAATAGCATTATACGAATAAATTTGACCCGTCTCTGTGAGATCGACCATACTTATTGCTATTGTAAGATCCCATATCGGTTATGGATTGAAATTGGATATGATATATAAGTTAGACTAATTAACTACTTAGTCAACTTGGGTTAACTATTTTAGGCCAATGGATTTGGGCCTAAGTAGTTGACTAAGGTAGTTAGGTGGATCTTTTGCAGGCTTGTGCGGTCAGACTCTGGTCTAGCTGCACACTGGTTGCGGCCCCAGGTTAAGTCGTGACAATAATGGTATCAGAGCTAGTCATCAGCCGGAAGTATCGCCTAGTGAGATTTGTGTTTGTGTTTGTGTGTCACAATAAGGACGTTGTGTCCAAAAAGGAGGGAAATTTGTAAGATCCCACACCGGTTATGGATTGAAATTGGATATGATATATAAGTTAGACCAATTAACTACTTAGTCAACTTGGGTTCACTATTTTAGGCCAGTGGATTTGGGCCTAAGTAGTTGACTAAGGTAGTTAGGTGGATCTTTTGCAGGCTTGTGCGGTCAGACTCTGGTCTAACTACACGCCGGTCACGGCCCCGGCCCCGAGTTGGGTCGTGACAGCTATATATAAATCTTTTTGAGTTGGTATTTTATTTTTGATGGATTCGATACTCATCAATGATTTTAAGATTTTTCATAACTTATTAGTCTTAGGTCCTATAGTATATTATACTTATTTATTGATTAATTTGTGGTTTTAATTCTTAATTCATTGACAAATAGTATAAATTAGAATTAGGTTAAATTCTTATGTGAATTAGTGTCAAATTAATTGAATAAGAGTTTATAACTAAATTAAGAATTTACGACATTGACAAACAGGGTTTAGAAATTGACGGTTAAACAGGGTTTAGAAAAAGTAATCAATCTCATATAAGAGTTTTCATATTAAATTTCATTCAGATGAGTTAAGGTGGATTGTGGATATTGATTGTTTCTAAGTTAGGTTAATTGTTTCCATTAAATATTGTTTTTATTATGGGTGAGCAAAAAAGAGCGAAAACCGAATTCGAACCGAGAATCGACCGAAAACTGAACTGAAAATTTGGTTAACCGAATTTTCGGTTCTGCTCTCGGTTATGTATATGTAAAAACCGAACAATTCGGTTCGGTCTTCGATTTTTGGTCGCTAAAAACTGAAACCGAACCGAAAACCGAACCATTAGTATAAATACCCCATTATTCTTTATTTCACTCTCAAAATTAGGTTAAATCTCAAACCCTCTCTCCCATTCATTTTCCTTAGCCGCCTCTCTCTCCCATTCATCTACCTCAGCCGCCCCTCTCTTCATCTATTCTCCTTCTTCTCTTCATCTATCTCATTCTTTCTCTCCTTTCTATTCTTCGTGACTCATATATATATATATATATATAAAGCCTCGTCGACCGCCACATGGAGAGGTTGTAGCCTCGTATACCACCACATGGAGAGTCGCCATCGACCACTGACCGACGATCCTCCACCAACGCTCAGACGCCTTTCGATTGCATCTCTTGTTCTTGGCGCTTCGATCTGGGGTAGATCGATTCATCGAAGAAGGTTTTCATCGGGAAGTATGGAGGAAGACGGGAAAAGGCACAAGAAAGTCGATCGGAAAGTATGGAGGACGATGGGAAGAAGCATCAAAGTATGAAGATGAAGATTCGATTTTGGGCAGATGGGTTCTTTTGTACAGGTTTTTTATTTCCTTTTTCTGCATTTGATTTGTTAACTATAGTTCTTGAAAAATTAAATTTTTCAGTTGTTTGAGTTTGATGGTGTTTGCTTGCTTGAAAAATTAAATTTTGTGGGGACTGTTGGTATAGTTGAAGCTTTGTGTTCTGTTGTATATTTTGTTTTTGTTTAAGAATTTGTTCTTTATCATTGTAATTTGATTAGAGAAACTAATAATTTGTGTTCTGTTATTTTTTTGGTTTAAGAATTTGGTATTTGATTAATGATATTTTTAATTCTTTTTCATTTTTTGTTTTGCTTTTGATTATTATATGGGTAAAGGATTAGTTTATGTTCATTTGAACTTTGAATTTGCTTTTCCTTGATGGGTTCGTAGTTCATTTGATAATTTAGTATTTTGACTGAGTGCCGGCAGATTTAATCCATTAGTTGTTTCTCGATATAGTATTTTCGATTTTTGGCCGAACCGAACCGGAACCGAACCGACTTTTACGATTCGGTTGCTATTCGGTTTTAGTATTATCGGTTCGATTTTTTGTTTCATAATCTTCGGTTCAGTTTTTTAATCGGTTTGCCATTTTCGGTTCGGTTCAGTTTCCCACCCTTAGTTTTTATGCACATAACCAATCTTGGATGGGTCTTTGGCCTAATATATTTTTTGTCTTAATAAGCGCAACCTAAAATATAAATGGAAATTTATAATTTCCTTCCTATGTTTTACTTATTTCTACATTTTCCTTCATGTCTTTTTTTTTTTGGACAAAAAACTCTCTGTTTTATATTTTCGTTGACAAAAATGTAATTCTGTCGATTTTTTTCTGTTAAAATGGACTAAAATGTAATTTTACAGTTTTTTTTTGAAAATGATAAACAAATGAAGGACTGATTTGCTAGTTTTCCATCTTCAACCTCTCGCCGGCACTATTCACCCGAAAGTTTCAATTTGCCTTTCTCCTTTTTTCGGCGACCATTTCGAGAAAATGAGGTACCGATCGATTTCTTTTGAGATTTCTTGTCGATCTGTGTTGTTATATCTGACGAAAAATGACTGAAATTTGAGAAATCAAGGTTTGAATATTTGAACATGTTTTCCGTTCTGGCTATAGATTGGCAACGACTCCACCACCATCTGAAAGCTTAGAATGAGAGGAGTCCAAATTTGTCCTCACTTCCGTTGTCCGACCACCAGAAGTCGCCGAAAAATTAGTTTGAAATTAACGGTAGAACACTGTTCACCAAAACTTCATTTTGAAGTTAACGGGTTGGTGAAATCTCTTTCCTTATAATCTTCCGTATAATCTTCCCTCACTGAGCTGGTGAAATCTCTCTGGAAACTTGGTAACCGCCGCCGCAAATCTTGAATCAAGATCAATTGGAGGAACCATCGTTTTGCCCGAACAGCCACTGTCAATAGAAATGGCTTTTACATCGCTGCTATTTCTGTAGCAGTCAACTGCCTGAGCAATCAGTCTCCGTTCAGAATAAGCGCCATTAATGTAATTCTGTGGTTTAAATTAAAAATAGATCTTCAGCTCCGGTTGATCATAGTTTCTTTTGATCATTAAAAAAAATCTGGAATGAAGAATATCAAAATACCAAAGAAAATGCAATTCTAGAAAGAGAAATACAAATTTAGAAAAGAAATACAAATTTGGTAGTAATTAACGGTAGAAATACAAATTCGTTGGAACGGTAGAACATTGTTCACCGTTAACTTCAAACTGATTTTTCGGTGAACACCGGTGGTCGGACAACGAAAGTGAGGACATATTCGGACTCTTCTCATTCTCAGCTTTCAGATGGTGGTGGAGTCGCTGCCGATCTATAGCCGAAATAGATAACATGTTCAACTATTCAAGCCTTGATTTCTCAAATTGCAATCATTTTTCGTCAAATATAACGATATAGATTGACTAGAAATCTCAAAAGGAGTCGATAGGTATCTCCTTTTCTCGAAATGGTCGTCGAAAAAAGGAGAACGGTGGACTGAAACTTTTGGGTGAATAGTATCGACGAGAGGTTGAAGATGAAAATAGCAAATCAGTCATTTATTTGTTCATCATTTTCAAAAAGGCTCATAAAATTACATTGTAGTCCATTATAACAAAAAAAAAAAAGACGGAAGGACATTTTTGTCAACGGTAATATAAAGCAGATAGTTTTTTGTCTGAAAAAAAAAACAGAGAGAAAAATGTAAAATAGGTAAAATATTGGAAGAAAATTGTAAATTTTCCAACTATAAATGATCTGTTCTAAGGGGAACTTTTGTTGGACTCCATTTATAAATTGGATTTTGATTCATACTTGACTCAGACTTTCAAGCCTAGCAATTGACCAGGGATTGGGTCTAGCAGCCCACTAGATATTTTATAAATACGGACCTCTAAACTCGACATATAACTCTTTATTTGTTAACATCATAATACATTCATGGTGAAAGTATAATAATTAAAATAGAATATTACTAATGGTTGGGACTAGTAAAGATGGTAAGACATTTATCATCGAGATATCAAGATGCGAGAGTTTATAAATATATTAAAAAAATAAAAATAAAATATTACTAAAATATCCACAAAAGTTGGTCATGTCTTTTCTTAATTTATTTAAAACATCTTTCATGCGATTTTGTCTTTTCTTAATTTATTAAAACATCTTTCATGCGATTTGTCAAATTAATTGATACTTATAAACAAGTACTAGTCTTCTATGTACGTGATGCGAGTATTAGTTTTGAAATATGCGTTCTTTAATTTTTAATTATTTTAATAGCATGATTATAAAATATTTATTATTTTTTATTTTAATTTATCATGGGAGATATGTTATTTTTATTTAATTGTTTATTTATATATTTTTATTTTTACCAATAAAGTTATCATACTATATTAAAGATTATTATTTTTTATTATAGATTTTATTAATTAATTAATTTATCTTGCTAAAATTTAAATTATAATAAAATAAAATAATAATAAATAAATGTAAATAATATTTTATTAAATAATTCTATTTTAATTTATAATCATAATATTATTCTTTTAAGGAGTAGTATTTTTAATTATACAATTATGTAATTTTTTCTATTAAAATTAAGATAATAATAAAAATTAATATAAATTTAAATCATATTCTATTAATTAATAATATTTTAATCTATATTAATAATTATTTTTTGTTAAATTTTTTTAATTATATAAATAATTAATTATACCTAAGTCAAAAAATAATAATAATAATTCTACCAAAATTTGGATGATAATAAAATAATAATAATAATAAATAAATTTAGATCATATTATATATGAAATACTATTTTAATTCATATTTATAATTTTTTCTTAAATCATAGGTTTTTTTTAATTCTAAATTAAATTAAAGGTTTTTTTTTAAAATTTTTAAAGTCAGGGATGATACAAAAAAAAAAAAAAAAAAAAGATAAATGGTATATAAACTATCTCATATTTTGTTAGTTGTTACGGTAAAAATTTAAAAAAACACAACAAATAAAGCGATTTAGCAATTACTGCTATAGTCTTCGAAAATGAAACTAATATTTTCAATTAATACTATATAAAATGGAATAACTAACAATTAACATTGATCAATCACCCCTAATAGCAATGAGTGACCCTTTGTTGCTTCTTCCAGAAAATAGAACGACAAATAGCCTAAATCAACTTCATGTATTAAATAGTTACTATGTTTAGAGTATTTATTCTCAATTCTTGCTAATATTATGTGTATGAGAGTTGAGACCTCCTCTATACACTAAATTAATGAGAATTTCTTATTGATAATAGTTGGATACATATAACATCGTTAAGAAAATAATTAGTTTATTTTAAGTTTGCTAATTAGTAAATATGATGTTTAATTAAGAATTAGTGTTCAAAAACTTTAGAACGTAATTCCATTCCCTCGTGTTCTACATTCACAGTTTCACATTCTTAGAAATCAGAGTTAGCTCATGGTTGGCTGCTCTCTCCAAGAGAAACCCTCCTTTCCACATCCACCCCACCACTTCTTTTTACATATAATCCCTCTTTTTTTTTTTTATATATATATATATTAGTTATTTGATAAATTTTCCCCTGTAATATATGTGTGAGTCGAACACAAAATCTCATTTTTGGTAGACTAAAGCTTTAACCATTTAGGTTCGGCCTTCTCCCCTGTAATACCTATATATTTATATACTATCTCCGTTTTTGTCAATTCTTTACATTGAAATTAGCATGATTAGATTCAAGTTTGGTGTTGATAGTTTGATGGGTTGGGTTAGGTAGATTAAAGTATTATTTATATATAATTTAAGTACAATAATTATATTTTATAACTAACCTAAAAATATTTTAATCTACCTAACCCAACCCATCAAACTATCAACACTAAACTTGAATCTAATTATACTGATTTCAATGTAAAGAATTAATAAAAACGGAAGTAGTATTTGATTAAGGTGCCAATTGACAACCCCAAAACTAGGGTTTATGTTAGATACCCAAAAAAGTGAAAGGTGTTGATTTTAATTTATTTATTTTTTCTCATGTACTATCTATGGAAATGGAATTTAAAAGTAAATGGCAAATGAGCTGGCTTGCTCCCATTTTAGTAAGTTAATACTGCAAAATCTAGAAGATGAAATATATTTTGTTTCTCCAATAAAGCAAGAATTAAAGATTAAGATGTTTCTTGGTTTATTTCTCTTATCAAATATAAAAATGATACGGATATGAAAAGACAAGGTAACAAAAAATGGTGGTGGTCCAAGTAAAGAGGGTAGGTAGACATTGACAAAGCCAACCCAAACCTCCTAAAAAGGAAGAATAAGTGTATAGGATTTCTACTTGTTTTGGAATTCTTCATTTTGTGCTTTGTGTTTGTTTCTTTGTGTATGTAAATTTGGTTTAGTACTTACTTTGTTGGTTATATAGTATATAAGTATCTACCACATTAGCAACCTTCCATTTCATGCAAATTTATCATAATATTACTATAACGCTTGCTTCACACAAATGGAGTTCATACTATTTTTCACTATTTGCTTCTCTATGCTTCTAATAACACCTTGTTTGGCTTTGCCCACTCATGATCTACAACAAGGTACTTTATTATCTTTTCTTTCTTTATTTTTTAAACTTAATTATGTCCTAATTTTTCATGTTTAACACTATTGTTAATGGAACTGTATGAACAGCCAATGTGGATGTTGAAGATCATCAGTTTCCAAGGAAGCTTAGAGTACTACTTGATAATGAGAAAGCATTTGTATGTTTGTTAATTTTGAGTTTGATGAATAAATATTACTACATACACTTAAATGCATTTGAATGATATAAATTTGATTCTTTTAACAGGTACATCATCATCATGAAAATTCTAGTACAAGCAACATGCAAAAGAAAGATATATCATCATCAGTTTCAGTTTCAGGTATATATATATATAATTAAGACTTCAATTCTAATCAAAATACACAACTGATATTGGCATATGGAGAATTCTAGTCTACATGTACTCTTTTTCACATAATCACCCACACAGACTAAACGAATATCGCCAACGGAATAGGTAACTTAGGGTTTACAAAATATTTTGCTTAGTTACGCTCTTTTAAACTAGCGAAATACGCTGACATCCTAACTTGGATCATTTACATTGCACAGTTAATGTTTCATAATGCACGCCAAAGAATAGAGTAGTGGCAAGTGCATTTATAACTCAGTCAATAGACCAGGGTTAAAATCCCATTCCCAATTTTTTTTTTTTAAAAAAAAAAAGCAAATCATAACTTGTATGATAAGATATATAACTATCAACATGGATAGCGTCTAAGCAAGTTTTTTATTAAATTGTTTTATCAGTTGTAGAATCTAACATAAATCTTCTTCTCTTCAAACTTTGGCATATTCAAAGCAAAAACAAACTTTTTGGCATATTCAAAGCAAAAATAAACTTTGGCCTATAGAAAAGTTATAAAATTAATAATATTTTACAGATGGTCACATATAAGGTCAAACAATTAATTAAATGATATGTTTTTTTTTTTCTCTTACGATATGTTTTGATATATTTATTTATGATAATGTAATAAATAATAAATACATTTTGCAGGAAAAGCTGAAGAAAATGTAGAAGTACATAAAAAAAGAGGGACAAGGCAAGAATGGGTGGAGGGAATAGGGGAGGCCGACACATCCCAATATTTTACAATGGATTATTCTCATGTGAGAAGAAGAAGTCCAATACATAACAAAGCCTTTCCGGTTGGTCCCTGAAACATATCCCTAGCCTCATCTCAATTTTGCTTTAGTTTTGTAATTAAATAGCTAATAGTATTAATTAAGTTATTAGTGTGTTTTTTTTTTCGGTTTAAAATATGTTTTGTTATGACAGACAGACAAGACAATATGGAGCAAACCCCTAAAATTTTGTTAACTTATTAGTAGGGTTGTGTATTCCTCTTATCATGTTTATGTGTACGTGTGATGATAATTAATAAAACCTTAAATGGGATAAAACTCTCTCTTAAATTTTATTTATTAGAGAACAAAGGTATTTATACAAACCAACTATTTTCTCTGCCCCCCATTCTATTTTCTTTTAATCCTAATATACTCCTACATTTCTAATAATAATCAAAGTTTAATAATTACTTATATAAGTTAATATTTAATTATAATGTTATCCTTCCTATATTGTTGTATGACTATGAACTATGAATTGAAGCCTTTTTTTTTTTCCTCGAAATTATTAGTCAAATTTGGAGTTCCAAGGTTCATACTCCAATGTGAAGTAACATGGTCTAATTTTTCACTTTGGTAGTTAAGAAATTTTTATAAAAGTACATGGTAATTAGCTGCTGTTTTCAAGTATGGGAGCACAATAAATAGTTTGAAATTGAATATTAATATTACTAATATCTATTAAGAAGTTAATTTATTTGTGAAAATTGTGTTTGGATTCCAATATCCATCCCAACATGGTATTAAAGCACTAAAAATTTTCGAGCATCTACGATTTTCTTTTTCTTTCCTCGTCATTTCGTGACTTTTTTCCATCAATAACTTCTTTTCTTTTAAGCCTCTTTGCTTCATACATATGCAATCAATACTTCTTGCTTATATGTTAAGGGCGCGAGGAGAGGGAAGGAGAGGAATGAAGAGGATCGGCTAAATTAATGAAGATGGAGGAGCGGCGGTGGTGTTGAAGGTGCTCGCGGCTGATTTGGGTTAGGGTGGCTAGGGTTACTAGCAAGGGAAGAGGATGATACAAGTTGGATTTAGTCCTCAAATCAACTCAATTAACCATGACTTTAAATTAGTTTTAATTAAGGTCCATATAATTCAAATTTTATTTAATTTTAGACGAAATTAAGAGAAGTTGAGTGATAATGCATCAAAATCAAAATTTATTTTAGAGTGAAAACAGAAAATTGTTGAAATTTTAGAGTGGAATTTATATTTAGGACCATCTTCCCTCAACATCTTTAACTCTGCAAGAGAACCATATATACAGTAGCTTGTAAGGTGGGCCTCCTTTGACTCTTCCTTCTCAAATGGCCTCCACAGCACAATCCAAACCACTCTGCAAATCTAATAAAAAAATAACCATTTTTCAAGTACGATTCGATGGAATAACCTATAAAATAATCATTATTTGTTTGAGTAATGTTTTATAAAATGTTCATTTCATAATTTTAGTATTTTAACATTTATCTTTTGTAAATAAACAACCATTACTAAATCATTACAAGAAAAAAAAAAATACTACAACCGATTATAATTGATTGCTACTTATATACTGATTTACAACTGATTTTAAAATGTTATTCAAACCTGTGTTATTGAATTTAGACCGGACTAGCTTGTTCAACTAGTTTTTATCACGAACCAGCCGTTATTCTAGGCCGAGATTTTACTGAAGACCTAGAAATTAATTAAAAATTGGGGTAAGACCAAAAACTCGGTCCAAACACTTAGAAACCCATACAAACCGATAGCAATAGTGGACATGGTTTATCCAATTTGTCTTTGGATGACAGTCGAAGTTAGGTTGGAAAAATGATAGTTCATCAACCACGGAGGAGAGGAGATGTTTCTGAATAGCTCTAAGATGATGTTCAGCCGCTGGTTCTATGGAATTTTCTTAGGAAGATTTTAGTTTTCTTGGAAAAATGGAAGGAAAATTACGATTTTTTTTTGGAAAAATCGTGGTGAAATTAAAAGTGTTTTTTTGGTTTAGACTTGAAAATGGAATGAGATTGTTTAAAGATGCAAAGTTAGGAGTCTATTTGGTCTATTTTAATTTGATCCTTATTTTAAGAAGATGTTGAAATAACAAAATTTGTGATTTGTGATATTTTTATTACAAAATTAAATGTATGATGAAATTGTGACAACTGACAAGATTAGTGTTAGAATTGTTACTTAAGCCATAATAATCCTATTTGGATTCACTTGTATTATGGTTTCATTAGGATTCAAGATTTCATTCAGGTGTTTTTCTAAAAGGAAAAAATACACTTTTCATTCAGGTGTATTAAAAACAAAGATGGTATGATTTGAAATTTATTCAAAGTTCTGGTTTTTTTTTTTTTAACTTTTGTAAAATGTCCCCAAGTGACCTCACATCACACCGACAGCAAACGGCGTCGTTCCACTGATGACTACAAAAACTTAAGATCGAAACGGGACGAAGAAGTAGAGAAAGCATCCAATCCAAGAGTAGAACTAGAGAGGTTGAAAATGGAGGACATATGGAAGAGAGCGAAGCTCTTTGCAGAAGAAACCGCCAAAAAATCACAGTCCCTTACTTCATCCAACAAAATTGCTGATCTAGTCGCTGAGAC
Source organism: Croton laevigatus (assembly GCA_949640765.1). Lineage (NCBI taxonomy): Eukaryota > Viridiplantae > Streptophyta > Magnoliopsida > Malpighiales > Euphorbiaceae > Croton > Croton laevigatus. Next base: position 8,766 of record CATIWJ010062894.1, on the reverse strand, counting down.
TGCCAAGAAATCTAAAGAGCTTGCATTAGAGGCTTCCAAGAAAGCCGACGAGCTAAAAACCGCGGCTCTTAAACAAGCCGATCAGATCCAAATCAAGTCTATTTCCGATATCATTCCTCCTCAACTATCCTCTCTCTCGATTGTCAATTCTTCTCCCTCTTCTTCTTCGGGATCCGCCAATTCGGATCCAGAGGAGCTTCGCACGTTTGGAATTACTGATGATTTGAGTGATTTTGTTAAGGGACTCACTTCCAGTACTTTCCAGAACTTCCCCATCCAAGGTGCTTCCATTGATACTGCAAATTTTCATTTTCGATTGTTTTTAATAGAATTTCAATTATGATGATGATGTGAACGACGATGATGTTCATGTAGATGAATCTGAGGCATCTGATGTGCTTACTTCTGCATCAAATGTGCGGAAAGATCTTAATGAGTGGCAGGAGAGGCATGCCACTCTCGTTCTCACAAATGTTAAGGTAAAAAATTTGCTCAATTTTGTATTGCATTGCACTTTTACTTTAGTCTGACACATTGGGTCTTCTTGCGACTTCATTATAATTGTTAGACACAATGCTGCCATGATTAATCCATTTTTTTTTCTTTATTGAGCTATATACTGAATCTGCATAACGCTGAAACTATTTCTCTTCAAACTGGATTTGCGCAAATTTGTGTACAATTGTTGAATATACATGCTTCTAATTTCTGGATAATTTTAGATATAATCAAAAAGTGGGTTTGTTTGGGTCACTTCTTCTTAATGAAGTTTGTTTGGGCTAAGTGGCATAAAGATAAGGAAAAAGAAATTTTCACTTCAAATGAGGACAGTATGTGCAAAATATTTCTAATAGTATTAGAGTTCATCTATGTCGTGAGATATTAATTCTGGTGTTCGTCTGTTTTGGCCATACATTGTGCGATGAACTCTGATGATGCTACTCTCTCATTTGCTGCTTTCTGCATTTTCTCATTATTGCATATGAATTCTAATTTCTTTTAATGCTTTGTGATCTGAATTTTTCGCTTATATGTGGAATTTATATTTCATTTTTTTTTATCATGTAATGTTTTGGATTGTTTCTGCTAATAAATCTAACCTTCTAATTTTTATGATTATTAATATTATACTGATGCAGCAAATCTCAAAGCTAAGATATGAATTATGTCCACGAGTGATGAAAGAAAGGAGATTCTGGAGAATTTATTTCACACTTGTGAGCACTCATGTTGCAATGTAAGTTTCTTACTAATGTTGGGTACTTTTCTGCTTTTAGTTAGTCAGATGCATTAAAGATTTAACTTTTGGAAATATTTTGGCAGAGCTACATAGATGTATTATATACATGATGTAATGACATTTAGATTGGTTTAGTGTGAATAAGATGTTAATTTTTATGCTTTATATGGAAGTAGAAATTTTATACAAACAACAGGTGATGATTATATTTGTTGCTGCCAAAGTGCAGTTTCTGGATATGAGTTTTGTCATTCTGTCTCTGAAGAAGAGTGCTTCTCACTAAGTTAGCAGATAATATACTCATCTTACACCCACTCCCTTGATTGCTAAAGCTCAGGTATGAGAAACAGTATATGGAGGAGATTAAGCTCAAAGCAGAAGAGCAGATAAAAGATGAGAAATCAAAGCAAAGTGCAGCATCTGGAGAGAGTTCTTCATCTGAGGTGATAGACAAAAATCTGAAAAGCCGGACATCAACTGCATCATCAGCTGAGCAGGACTTGGACACTTTTCTTTTGGGGGATCTTGAAGACAGTGATGGTGGTCCAGGTATTTCCTTCAAACATGTAGTGACTGTTATAAATACCAATTCATTGCAATGCAAAATAAGTTCCTTCAAACATGTAGTGACTGTTTTAAATACCAATTCATTGCAATGCAAAATATTTTCTTGATTGTAAGTCATGATTTTAAGTCTTTATCCCCTAATGAACTGACCATATTTTCCACCTTCCCATATTGGAGTATGCTGCTTATATTTTGAGAATAAAGGAAATGCTAACGGTGTCTTCTTTTTCCCAGATGACAATGACGGTGATGTTGATGGTGATGGTAGCTTTGATGATGATTTTGACAAAATTGGGAATTCGGTAGTTTAATCTTATTCATTCATTTAATTGATAGTAATATCCTTTATATAATCTATCAACCTTTTTTCCCCACTCTGTGAGACTACTACAATAGTTTGTAAATTTCGGTGTCATTTGCAGGATATTGAGGATGAGAAACATGTGAAGAAAGCAACTGATGCTGCCAGTTAAGGTTTAATGAAGTGGGAAATTAGAAACAAACTATTATAAAGGATGTAGAACGGGACATTGAGAGTAATGGCGGTTGATTTGGAAGATTTACAGAAAATGGTGGTTCTGGTGGAGGCGTATGTTCAGTATTTTGTAATTGCAATTGATATTAGTATTTGCTTTGTTTCATTTACTATAAAATATTGGGATTCTGTGAGGATCCTAATCGTGTGAGGATCCAAATCGTGTTATATTTGTTTAGGAGAGGAAGAAACCTCTCAGATTGCTGTGTACAGATTTATTGGTTCAGTCGATTAAAAAATTCAGTTTATGTTAAATTGTTGATTCAATGCATAGCATAGTAAAACCTGGAAAAATAAATCTGCGTGACAACTTCAAAATGGACAGCATCATAATGCTAAATTGCTATTGAATTTTTCGAGGCCCAGCGATTGAAAATCTAACTCGCACGAGGTAGAGCTGTAATTTTACTCTCTGCAAAGCGGAATCGAAAGAAAATAAGCAACTGTAGATCTATTCTCGTTTCCGAGTCCATGGCGCTGTCTACTGTATTAACAACCCCGAAGTCTAAACCCTCTCTCAAAACCTCCATTCTCTCCCTCTCTTTCAACTTAATCCACATTATACCCTCTTCTTCTTTCTCTTCTTCCTGTAGACGACCTCCAGCTTCCTCCTTCTCTCTACCTTCAGAAACTCCTCCATTGGCGAAGAAAGCCCCTTTTTCAGTGTCCGCTCATGGGAAAACGTGGCAGGACCCTTTCCACTGGATGCGAAACACCACTCACTCTGATTTTGTTAACCATCTCAATCAAGAAAACTCTTATGCTCAAGCTTTCATGGCCGACACTCAAAATCTGCAACAAACACTTGTTAACGAGATGACAAATAGATTGCCTGCTAAAGTTTCCACTCCTTCTGAGCGTCGGGGTCCCTGGTTTGTGTATATTGTTGCTTTTGTTTTTGGTAATAGAAATTGGTGTGTGAGATTCTTTTTGACTGTTAAGCAGGTTATACTACCAGTATATTCCGGAAGGGAAGGAATACCCAGTTCTATGCAGGAGATTAGATACTGAGAAAATTGGTTGGTTAAAGGCGTTTCTTAGTTATGCGAGTGGACAGTTTGGTGGAGTGGAACAAATTTTGCTTGACTGGAACCAAATTGCAGAACAATACGGTAACCTTACTTTCTTATTCCTTCGTATTCATGATGGTTTCCCTTTAGTTATTATTATATTTTTGAAGTTTTCTTTAACAATTTTCTTCTTTCCTTGTGCAATACATGGTGCTCCAGCTTCTTACTACCATTATTATTATTTTAATTAAGCTTAAAAACAATAGTGAATAATTACTAATCAGAAGATTATGAGAGAAAGAGTTTTGAAATACAGCCAACTGAATCCATTCATACATTCTAAACTGAGCTTACGTGTTGTCAGTCCAAAATCTGAATCATGAACCAAGAAAACTCAGGATGAGGCCATCAGGGTAGAGAAGCAGCGAACAAAACAAAAAAGCAGCTGCTATAACTGAAACCGGCACAGCGAGAAAATTCTCTATGGCTAGAACACTGCTAGAAACCTTTTACTATATAAACAATTAAACCTGGTTTCATCTTAGACCTCTTGATGAAACAGATAATCTATGATATCTTTCATTTCTTCCATATGATTCAAGTGGACATACTTATATACCATCAATTGTGAAAGATACGAATTGGAATGAAAATGTGTTTCACTTGGTATGTTTAAAGGCATGAGTAAGTAATTAGAATCAAAATTTTTCTGGTAAAGGTCAGAGGTCTATGTTGTGAGGTATGTTTCTGTATGATTGCAACTCAAATATGGGTGCAGCATGAATCTTGACTCTGCTGCTTTTTGTTAGATTCCTTTTTGAGGACTTATATCATTTCACATTGCTTTAGATTAATTTTTAAGAACTAATACCGTTGGCTATATTGTTGACTATTGCATGTATGCCTGCCTGAAATTACAGGTTATGTCCATGTTGGTACATGCCGAGTTTCACCAGATCACGACTTTCTTGCATATACAGTTGACATAACCGGAAATGAACAGTTCTCACTTCAAATTAAAGACCTCAGAAATGGATCTATAGTTTCAAAATCGGAAATTGATGGGGTTGTCAGTTTGGCTTGGGCTCAAGATGGCAGGACTTTGTTCTATACAATATCAGATGAAAATCAAAGACCTTACAGGCAAATTCTTTGGCTAATTTGTTGAGCCTTTTCCTTGTGGATTTCTTAATATCTCACCTATCTTGCATTTGATAGGGTTTTGTGCACAAAAGTAGGATCTGATAATCATAGTATAGATGACATCACAGTATTTACAGAAAGTGATTTAAGCTTCTGTGTGGATATAACAAGTACAAAAGATGGCAAATTCATAACTGTGAACTCAAACTCAAGAACGTCATCTGAGGAAGGAATTCACTTATTTCAATTCAAATTTCAATAGTATCTCTTGATCCCGGCAGTTCATCCTTTGGTGAGGCTTTGTCCTATTTCTTTGTTGCAGGTTTATTTGATTGATGCAATCAATCCACTTGATGGTTTGCAAACTGTACACAAGCGTGTTTCTGGTGTTCAATATTTTTTGGAACATCATGGTGATTTGTTCTATATTCTCACAAATGCTCCTTTAAGTGGGTGGTCAGGTGGAGATTATTACTTGGCTACATGCCAATTTGAACATGTACAATCATCCAAGTGGCAGGTCTGGTGATTCAGTAACATCCACTGTTGAATTACTTCAGTTTTTTGTTCCCTCATCTTTTACACGGTTGTGTTTCTTTTTAGAATATCATACTTCCTAGAGAAGGTATGAATTTTCAGGATATGGACATTTTTAGTGGCCATTTGGTGCTTTTTCTCCAGAAGAAAGGTCTTCCTATGCTATGTTCCATCAATTTGCCTGTCAAGGTTGATGGTGAGGTATTGAAGTTTCAGTTTTATCAATCTCTACTTGCAAGTATAATTCTCAAATGAGATCACTGTTAGCAGTGTTTCTTTTTATTTTGCAAGTGCATTTTGATTTAAAATATTATTTTATTTCATTTCCATTGAATGATAAAATAACAAAAATTGACAATTTTAAATGAAATGATATATTTAAGCCACAAGTATGTTATCATTATCATGCTTATCACAACTTATTTGGTGCCTATTCAGATATGACTGTATCATTTGTAAAATATGAGGTAGTAAGGCAAAATGGTGTCAAGATATTGTTTTGCCAGATCAGAAATATTGGGATTAATATTCATTGGGGAGTCAATATGGTGTCCCAAGTATGCTTACTTCTTCAGTACTGGTTCAAAGAAATAACTACTAACTGCCATAAATTCTAAACTCTCTTCCAAAGAGGATATTATGCTACTTTTTAGATTTTACATAAGAAAATGCGGTTTTTCATTTTTTGCGTGCTGATTTGTTTGCAGTGTCAAATGGAGGTTGATGATCTTGATCCATGGTTTTTTCCTCTGCCTTCAAGTATATGCAGCGTCGTTCCAGGGTCAAACCATGACTTCAATAGCCCAACATACCGTGTGGTTTTGTCATCACCAGTGGTATTATTTTCACCTAGCATCAGTAAATATTATGAGGCTTTGCAGATATAACCTCTTTCTCTCTCTCACACACACATATAGACATACATGCGCTCGCTATTGTGCATTTTACATTTATTGAATACTGTTTTCCAACAATAAGTGGGAGCTCTTTAGCTTTGCCATTTGGTGCCTTTTAGTTAACATGCATTTCAAAACAATTTCTATACTTTTTTTAGGACCTGTGTGGACTGTTAAGGAATACCACATGCTTTTGCATTTGAGTATGGATGTTTTTCCTTCTCTGAGTCCAAAGAAAATTATGTATTTTCTGAAAAAGAAATTGCATTTGGGTTCTGCTATTTCTGTTTCTCTACACTATTTTATATATTGGCCCTTTACTTGCATGCGCAGTCAGTATTAGTTTGTATGTCTTTAACCCAAATTTGCATAGACACTATTTGAATGGAGGAATGGAGATAAACCTTTTACTCTTTTATGATCAATAACTACTGTGGAAAATAATGAAGAGAAGTGAAGATCAAGAAGGCTGGAAATAAGAACTGAATTGAAGATAGAATTTTCAATTGTATTAATTTCTTTAGCTAAAAAAGTGATTAAGAATAGTATATTTTCGTAGGAGACTTGAAGAGCCTGGGATAATATCTTTTTAAACTAGATATGCTTGTTCATGAATCTGGTGTGTTCCAAGTTGGATGGAGAGATGTACCCAGTGCTTCAGACTCCCTTTATTGAGATGGAATGATTTTCACCCTCTTCTTTCTTTTGTTTCCTAAGGGTCCTTAGTTTCAGATAGTTTATTAGATGCCCATTGCTTAGTGGAAATCTCATTAGATAGTTGCCTTTGAGTTTCTTAGATTGTAATTTTCACTTGTTGTAACCACCACAGATTATGTACACGGTGAACTTACCTAATTCTGTTTCCACTGAATTTCCAGATGCCTGATTTGATTGTTGACTATGACATGTCAAAACGGACATTCTCAATTGTACTTCAAGAGGAAGTAAGAGGAATTTCTGGTGATCATGGAACAAGCTTACTGTTTCACAAGCTAGATACTACTGAATGTGGTGATACCCAAAATTATATGGACAAAAATGACCAGAATATTGAATTAATAAGATGGAAAGACTTTTCTGATGCATACTGCTGTGAAAGGAGGGAAGTCATTTCCTATGATGGTGTCAGGGTGCCCCTGACCATCCTGTACTCTCAAACCGTGTGGCAGAGGGATCTCTCTCCCGGCCTTTTGCAAGGCTATGGAGCATACGGGGAAGTTCTGGATAAAGGCTGGTGCCCAGATCGTCTGAGTTTGCTTGATCGCGGTTGGGTTATAGCCTTTGCTGATGTGAGGTTTGTTCCATCAACTTTTTCCTCTCAATTGAGTTCGACTTTATAAGTGCCATCTGGTGGCTGCCTTCTTTTGTTTTCAATAAATGTTAATGTTGCAGTTTTTTGTTTATTTATTCTGTGCTATCACATTTCATAAATTTGACATCACATGCCTGTGCAGGGGTGGCAGCGGTGAGGATTCTACATGGCATAAATCTGGCAGTGGGTTGAACAAACTTAATTCAATATATGACTTTATTTCTTGTGCAAATTACCTTATTAGTGAGGGGTATGTTCATAGAGATAGGCTAGGTGCCATCGGATTTAGTGCAGGAGGTCTCCTTGTTGGATCTGCTATCAACATGAACCCAAGTCTGTTTCGTGCTGCCATCTTGAAGGTTGGCAATCTATAAATATGTTATCAGGAAGCAGTAAGCTTTAGTTTAGTTTTACTTCTTCTTTTCTTTAATGCTCTACTAATGACTTCATATTTGTCTGAACATCAATTTAGAGGAATGGTCGTGCCTCGAACATTTTGTGTATATTAATCCTAAATCAGCACTAATGATTGGACATTTCTGATAGGTCCCATTTCTGGACATATGCAACACATTGTTGGATCCAAGTTTGCCTCTCACCACATTGGACTACGAAGAATTTGGGAATCCTCAGATAGAATCCCAGTTTGAGTATATTCTTAGCTATTCCCCTTATGAAAACATTCCTTCCAATGTTTGCCTGCCATCTATGCTTGTTACAGCTTCATTTCACGACTCAAGGCAAATTCATTTCTTGTGCTTTCCAAATAATTGATTATCTACAAGCATCTTTCCATACTTGTGTGTTGAATCCATTGAACTCACACGTTTGCTTCTAATTCTCAATCTCAGGGTTGGAGTTTGGGAAGCTGCAAAATGGGTGGCCAAAATTCGAGATATCACCTGTCGTAGTTGTTCTGGCTCAGTCATTCTAAAGACGAACATGGCAGGCGGACATTTTGGTGAAGGTGGTTACTACAGTCAATGTGAAGAAACAGCATATGATTATGCCTTTCTGATGAAAATTATGGATAACTTAAATAACAATACCAGTTAGGTTGGTTGAGGATAGGCTTTAGTGAATCAGATAAAAATATTGCTCCAAGTTTTTGTGAATAGCCATGGATGCAAGCCTTTGTGCTGTGCACGACCTTTTCATCTCTTGTCAACGATAATGGAGAGCTGAAAGGAGGGTTAGAAAACAAGGTAACATATAAATATATACTACCTTCGTTTTCATGATATATTTACATTTCCGTTTTTGGGTTTTTTTTTGAGTTGTTTACATTTTTATTTATAATGTAAAGCACAATCAGAAGCGGCTGCTGCCAAAGATACTAGAATGAGGGCTAAGTTAGCAGAAATGAGACGCCGGCTGAGGGTGTATGTGCGAGATTTTCTTCTCATTCGAGATATTATGTGCAATTAATGTTTCTGAATCTAATAAGTTAAAGTAAAGTCAAAGTGTTAGTTGGTCGTTGTTCGTTCCAAAATAGAAAATGGATTCGATACAATTTTTTTGTTTTG
>CATIWJ010062842.1:0-19636 GCA_949640765.1 Croton laevigatus | reverse complement strand
AGGTTCTCCACCACGCATGAAATTATTCTTCTATGTGATACTCGTTGAAAATCATGTGATATGAAAGATGGCATTACAAGAAAATTCAACACAATAATGCTTGAAAGATGAGATTACAAGAAAATAAACACAATAATACTTAATTTATGATAAGGGCATATATAATCAGCCATTGTTTGGTTTAATACTCTCGACTTAAAAATGTACAATTAGACTATATATTTATTGATGTATTTTGTAAAAAAAAAAAAGGGAGTTAAACTTAGATATTTATGTGATTATTATTTTTATTGTCATTGTTTTTTTAACATATTTTTATTGTTAAAATTTAAAGGAGCTAGATATGTATAGTACGGTAGTTGGGAGGTCAGTAGAAATGGTAAGATTTTTGCCCTCTTAAATTTTAATGGACTGAATTTGACCGCGTGAATTTATATCTTATATTTTTTAAAAAATAGATATGCATATTATGGGCCGTTAATTAATAATTAGTGAAAAAATGTAAGGAAAAAGTGTAAAAGAAAAGAAAACCAATATTACCATAAAGCGTATGGCAGTCAGCAAAATTGTCTGGCCATTCACATGGGCAGTAGTTCCAGATCCTAAGATCTACAAATTACTTTGCAAAATTATTACTATTATTGTTATTATTATATTTTCTACTGTGTTTCTGCTATATTTATCAAAATCAAAGCAGTTGAGCTCAATACTAAAAAAAGCTTTAAAATTTTGCAATGCAGTATTGAAGAATCAGATCAAGCAAAATAAATATATATTAAGAGCACACGCACATACATACACATGAGGTCTGAGATTTTTCCAAATATTTTTAATTTTTATTTTCTTGACATTCTATTTCGTTAAAAGAACAAAAATTTTAGTAAGAAAGAAAGAAAGATGGCATATGGGGCCATGAGCGCTGAATGGGGTTGGAAACTTGTCTTGAAGAATATTAAAATTGAAGGAAATAGAAGAGAGAAAATCAGATGCTGAGGTTAGATCTGTTTTTTTTTTTTTTTTGATACCAACATTCCACCTCCTAATCACTCCCCCAACCACCACCCATCACCGTCATCATCACCACCGTCACCTTCACCTTCACCTTCACCTTCAATCTTCTTTCTTACAGTCTTCAATGGTGGTGACTTCTTGTTGTTAGATGTCCTTTCATTAATGGTCTTCCTTTGAATCCCCTTTCTTTGTTGGTCTTCATTTCATTATTTGAACCTTGTCCCATAAGTAACGTCCTGTTTATGGGTATATAAGTTGTTAAACCATAGGAAAAAGAAAGCATCTTTTCAATCCCATATATTCTTAGGCCTCCTTGAGGGTTTTTATGAGATTTCATGTCATTTCTAGTAGTGTTCTTTTCAAACAGGGATCTGGGTGTCCTTTAAATTGGCTATTGGATGCATTGATCTATCAAAGTTGCCAACTTTTCATCTGGGTATCCATAATTGTGGGAATATCTTGCAATAGAGCCAAAAGGGTATCCAAGAATTTATTACATTTTTGTTGAATTTTGCTATTTTATCATTTTTCTGTTTCAGATCCAATACACTAAAAATGATGGCTGGAAATGGGGTCTTTTACCCAATTCTTGGCTTTGCTTCCTGTGTGGCTTTCATATACATGTCATTTGGTGATTTGGAGCTTGCTTCTCGTCAAGAGCCAGAGTTAGCTTTTGTGACCAGAAATGGGACTCAGTTTATGGTGGATGGTAGACCCTTTTATATAAATGGATGGAATTCTTTTTGGTTGATGGACCATTCTGCAGAAGAAGATAGGAAACCGAGGGTTAGTGAAATGCTGCGAGCTGGTGCCAAAATGGGTCTCACTGTTTGTAGAACATGGGCCTTCAATGATGGTGGCTACAATGCTCTCCAGGTCTCCCCTGGCCGGTTCGACGAGAGGGTTTTCCAGGTATGCCAAATCCTAATCTGTTGTCTTAATTTATGTTAATTATTTGCTTTTTCTTTAGTCGAAAGATTTAATCTTGAAAATTCTAATTTTGGTTGGTTTCATTAATCTTAGCAATTATGCCGTAGCGTTCTAATGATTGTACTTAATTCTCCGTTTGCTTAGGATTTGCCTTTATTTAAAATTAGTATTATTCATATTCATGATCTGATAGTAATGATTAGTGGCTTTACTGACTTACCTTAAAAAAGCAACTGTCTGAAAATGTCACGAATTTGCTGCAGAATCATAACACTGCTCCTTGTTCCTAGGAAATGATTGGTAAACCAGAAAATGCTTTGTAATGATGATTAGCATTATGCTATGAATTTAGTTATAATATTATATTATGTCTGGGCTTAACTTTTGGTTCTTTTTAATCAAAATAAGATATGACTTGCATTAAGGGGAACTAAGAAATTTTGGCTTTTGAAGGATAGTGTTCTCGTGAATTTTGCCCCGTCATTTTCAATGATGGTGGGATTTTCTCAGTTTCTTTGTTATAATAATGACTGGGATTGTGAGTGCAGGCCCTGGATCATGTAATTGCGGAAGCAAAACGAAATGGAGTCAGGCTTCTTCTTAGCTTAGTCAATAACTTGAAAGCATATGGTGGGAAGACACAGTATGTGAAGTGGGCATGGGAAGAAGGAATTGGCTTGAGCTCGTCGAATGATTCTTTCTTCTTTGATCCAACTATCAAAAGATATTTCAAGCACTATGTGAAGGTAAATGCTTCATCTAATTTGCAGAAAGCAATTTATTGGGTGTTAGTTGCTTTTCTTGTTTGTAGAGATAGGAAATTTCTTTCTTGTGCATTAGAGAACATATAAAATGATTTTATAACATGACTCTAGATGCGCCGCCGCTAAATGAGAGTAGAGTATATATATGATGATTTCAGGAGTCTATATAGTTTAGTGTTGAAGAAGGCCTATCTGAAGCTTCTTCTGTTTTCTATTTAGTATTGAAATGATCAATTTTCTCTTCAGAAATAATTTCCCATGATCTTTTCTTCTATTAAACTCATCGGTTATTTTGCTTTCATTTCACCTCGTCTTCGGCCAGGTGAATTTCTTTTGTGATTGGACTTTCATGTTTAATCATGACCGACGGACTTAGAAGCATTCCAGATGACTATTTAATACTAGAAACAGGATTGTCATTTTATAATTCAACCATTTTGTAGGTTTTGTGCATTAAAAATCAGAATGTGCATAATGTTAATATTACCTCTATTCCCTAATCTTCCTTCTCCAATACATTCGCATTCCTTCTGTCCAAGGTATATAGTTGATCTTATAAGCTATAAACGGATGTTCCATTAGAATTAGATAAGTTAACATAATTTCTTCGTATATGATTCCAAACTATTTTGTATCTCTGTCTTTTACAGTACTGGTTAATTTCTCTTATTCCAGACTTTGCTGACAAGGAAAAACACCATAACTGGGATTGAATATAGGAATGACCCTACCATCTTTGCATGGGAATTGATGAATGAACCTCGTTGCATGTCTGATCCTTCAGGTGATATTCTTCAAGTAAGTTTTGAACTCCTTCATCCCTATACTTACAATTATGTGATCAGCAACCATTGCAGGAATTTAAGCATCTGATTTACAGCATATCTTCTAAGTCATTTTCCCAGAGAGTTTATTGTGTTCTGATAAATTAGTTGAAGAACTTTTAGAATCTTGTTGTGAAACAGCTATTACTGAGCCAAGTTTGAACTCAGAGCCTATTGTCTAATTGCACATTTTGCTGAGACCTATGTTTATTTTACTAGGAAATGTCTCCGAAGCCCTTCGTCATTTAGCATTACATATTTTCTTGAAATGTCTTTTTCATTCTTCAAAAATTTAAGCCAAAATCCTGTTCTTTTTTCAGTTCCTTTCCCAAATTAATTTTTAAACGTCTGCCTTTCGAGTTTCTTTGCTGGTAATAGTTGAATTAAAATTCACTTGTCTATGGAACTTATGTGTGCATGTACCTGCAGTGACATTCTCTTTTCTTCCTCGTTGTTTTTTGATTGATCTCTTGCCATAGATTGACCTTATATCATGGGATTATAGGATTGGATCAGAGAAATGTCAACTTTCGTGAAATCTATTGACAAAAACCATCTACTGACTGTGGGCCTTGAAGGATTTTATGGTCCTAAAAACGCAAAAAGGTTAACTGTGAACCCAGAAAGTTGGGCAGCAACACTTGGATCAGATTTCATTCGCAACTCCAAGGTCCCTGACATTGATTTCACCTCCGTTCATATATACCCAGATCACTGGTAAGCAATTCACTCACTTAATCCTGCATGTGATTTCTGCAAGCCGGTGCGAAAATTAGTCATAAATGTTTCATTTTGGACGGTGATTTGTATATTTCTAGTATATTTAACTTAATTTTCTTTTTGTGATAGGTTTAATGATCAAGGATTTGAAGAGAAACTGGCATTTGTTGCCAAATGGATGCTTTCTCACATCGAAGATGGTCATTATGAACTGAATAAGCCAGTCTTTTTCACTGAATATGGATTCTCTAACATGACCAAGGGGTTCCAACCGTCACAACGGGAGCAGTTCTACAAAACCATTTTAGACGTTATCTACAAATCGGCAAAGAGAAAACGAGCTGGGGCAGGGGCATTGGTCTGGCAATTTTTTGTTGAAGGAATGGAAGAATTTAATGATGATTTTGGAATTGTCCCATGGGAAAGGATATCAACATACCGGTTATTTACTGAACAGTCATGCAGGTTGGCTCGAATCCATGGAATTTCTGAACAAAATAAAAACTTAAAAGAGTTATGTTTCAGAGAAAGTGCAACTTAAGTTAGTTTTCTTTTAAAATGTTTAAGATTTGTGAGGAAATATGTTCTTTTTCGTGTTGATGGATGCTTGAAAGGAATTGCGAAACACACTAGATTAGACAGAAGAATAGGTATATTGCAGCAGAAATTATAGATATTGCTGCAAATATACTGTTTTTCAAGACCTTGCTATAAGAAATGTATGCATTGAAATATCAGAAAAAGCAGTTAGGCTAGGGATTATTTTGTTTGTAATAATCATTTGTAATTGTTATAGTATATTTTTTTTCAGGATTGTTAGAAGAGTGAAGAAATTAATGAATGATCTCTTTAATTGCTTGATTATTTCCTTACTTTCTAGCAATTCTGCAATTTTGCAGATTGCTTATTATACAACTAACTAACTATAAAAATTGTACTGTAGTACGCTTGTCATTAGACTAGGAAATCCCTAGTTTGCATGTAACAATCACCCTTGTAATGATTGAGATTGTAGTGAAGTAGGTGTTAGAGTTCGCAAAATTTGGGGATTTACCAAAGAATGGTATAAAATCAAGAACATAAAATCTTTCGAAAAAAAAAATCAATAACATAATAAGGGGAAAAGTGATGATTATAGCTAATTAAATCTGCTCGGTAAGGGAAAATTTTGGTGTGGACAAGCAACAAGGCAAAGGGTATTTAATTATACACTCAACTTTAATCATGGTTTAATTCTATGATTAGCAATAAAATTTCAAACAATGGACTCCTAGTCCTCAAATCTTGCATTATATAACTTGTATTACAAATTTTCGAAAATAACTATTTGTAAAAATAAAGTTAGAGCATGATTAGAGTTGAGCTATATAAAACTATTGCAAAACTAAGAAATATACGTTCAAAAAGAGTGAAAATTTTCTATTCCCATGAACATTAATTTGATTCCATCATAAAAAAAAAAGGGGAAATTTTAAGAAAAAATAACATTACAAGAAAGAAAAAATTATATGGCTAGCTATATTAGTATTAAGATTAACACACATCACATGATGAAAAAGGACTCTACAAGTGAATCAAGATCTTTGCTTTGCCAATCTTGGTGAGGTTCTAGAACCATTCAAAGGACTAGATCCTTTCTTCCCATCACTTCTCAATTTCTTCCTTGTAGAATTTTCTCTATTCAATTCCTCAACCACCTTCATCACCACATCACTAACTCCACCGCCGCTGCCTCTTGTCTTCACACCCACCACATCATTCTTTTTAGCCACCATTTCAAAATCCCCAACCAATTTCCTCACTGGCTTCTTCTTCTTACCCATATTCTTCACCACTTCTTCCTCTTCCTGCACTTCATCTTCACTATCGCCATCAAACAAATCCACAAATCTTCTCCTTTTATTCGTTTTCGGAGCTGGCGGAGGCGAATCAGACCCAACACTTTTCTCATCATTCCCAATTTTTCCATCAACCCCAGTTGGATTTCCACGTTTTAGATCTTTTAGGCTATTGCTAGCTTGCAATTTAGCTTCTTTCTTTTTCTGCTTACGGAGCCTATCTACATTTCCTTCAATTCGACCTTGAAGGCGGAGACGCTGGAAGCTAAGACCACCCATAGACCAATGAGCTTCATTAGCCCAAGAAAGAAACGGATCCATAACGGGAGTAGGTGGGTCTACCCGATCTGAATTGAATTTAACGTCGGTGTAAATGCGAGGACGAGGTAGGCTACTGCCATAGAATTTTCCAGGACCCAAAGAGACTACCATTGTTGGATTGATGTTTCTCTTTGGAATTTAATCGAACAGTTGGTAGGTAGGGAGAACTTAGAACAGTAGAAATGGGGATTTCAGAGTCGAATGCGATATTTGGTGTGTTTGCTTGTTGGATTATAAAGAAAAGGCAATAGGGTTTTGGCGCGGGTATACCTTGGCGGGAGGTTTTGGCGCGAAAGGTTGGCGCCATGGATTTGGGATTTAGGTCTGGTCTTTCATATATTCTTTTTAATCCTTTTCGATTGATATTGGCGCCAATTATGCTATTGTTTCCAATAAGGGATCGGATCCGGTTCGAATTTTGGCAATAAATATAACCACAATTAGAATTTGGGTTTTATTTGGTTTGGTTCTTACAATGAGGTTTCTTTTTTATCTTTTTTTTTTTTTGTGAGGTTTTTTTTCTTCTATTTTGGCTTAATTTTGATTCTGCTTATTCCAAGTAGTCTACAGATAAATGAATTTAATAGTGATGCAATAAAAATTTGACAATAAATAATAAATTATAGGATTTGGCCTTTTTTAAATTTTATTTAATACTAATATACTTAAATATTAGATAAATAAAGTTTTTTCAATTTTTTACCTAATTTGACAATATATTAATAAATAATAGCAAGAATTACATCAATATTTTCTTATAACGGAAATAAGAATGCAAATTAAAAAAAAAAATTGAATATTTTATTGAAGACGAACTTTGCTGGGTATAAAATTAGTGTTTGAAATTGGATGAAATTTGAAACTTTATGCAATTATATCTTTTTTGAAACTGGCTACATTTGCAACTCGTAAAAAGTTTGAAGGAATCAAATTCTAATGGATGGACATGTCGCACTACCGGACTCCTTATATATAAATAGATCACCTGGACTGGATTACAAAACAAATCAATAATCTACCATATATTTCAAATTAATTTGCAAGAAAAACATAACACACATTAAAAAGGAGCTTACAATTTCATCCCTTGGTTTTACCAAAAAAAATAAACAAAAAAAAACAAAACAAAAAACAAAAATCTCCCTATATTTTTTTAAATGGACTAATTTATCCCTATGTTTCTGTTCCGTCCAACGATTATATACTTTTGTCAAAATTTTCTAAATTTCTGTTAAAAATTATGGTGATTTTACTATTTTAACCTTTATTTATTATTTTATTATTTTCTAAATTAGAAAAATTAAAATAGAACAAAATTGCAAAAACACTCCATCTTCTGCATTTGGCAGGAGGGTTTTGGCCATGGAAACCGATACTTTGAACGAAAAATCTGCTGAGTTTCGATGATCCTTTGCTGCCAATTCAGACACCACCAGAACCCTCTTTCTTCCCTCTTCGATTTGGTATGAGTGTTGGGCATAGTAGATGAATTTTTCCAATTACCCAAACTGGTCTCCAGTTCAAATACTTTCTTCTTCCCCTTGATTCTAGTAGCAATTTTTGAAATTTTGCCAATGCCAAAACGATGTCGTGTTCTATTTCAGGGGTCTGGATCCAAATTTGTTGCGCCTTCATCCATGGCTGGTGAGATAAGAAATTCTAATTTGAAGAAAAAGAAGCATGAAGTGTAAATCATTAGGCAACTAAGAGAGGGTGAATTAGTTGGTTTATAAAATTTTTTGGTAAAGGTATCGGTGGATGATGAAAAAGATGAAGGAAATAAGATTTATAGTGGTTCGGCTATAATCTCGAACCTACGTCCACTTCTCCGATTCTCTCAAGAACCGGTTTCCACTAATCTTCAAAAAGATTACTAGAAGTTTTCTAAAATCACCTCCAACTTAGTGTTTTAATGGCTAACACTTAAACCTTACAATAACTCACAAAATTTAGAGTTTAAAGCTCACTTTAAAAATTTTACATCAAACATAATGTTAAGTTTAATCCTTACCATCAAACAACAACATAAGAATTGAATACAAGTAATGAATGAAGATGAAAAGCCAGAGGTTGTTGTGAAAATTGATTGCTCAGGTTGTTCAACCTTTTAATGCCTGTATAAAAGGGTAATTATAGCCATCTTGAAAAAGCTAACCGTTTCCTTGTGAAAATGAAATCTGCTCTGTTTTTCTGCTTAGTTTGTGAGTGTGACATGTGTCGCGTGCGTGACTCATCACATAGATTTCTTAAGGGACTTGTAACGGCTACCATTTGCCTTAGCTTTGCAGTAGATGTAGTAGCCATTGGATCATGATCTCAGTAACGTCCCGTGCGCTAAGGTCATATAGAGTGCGCGGCGTGGTTGTTATATTTTGTAACGGTTATTTAAACTTTATGTTGCAAGCGAGACAAAGCTCTCTGGACTAATCAAAATTAGTTTGCGAGCGTGACAGCTTGGTTGCTTGCGCGATGTCTGTGCTAGAATTCTTCTTGAGTTTTTGGTCACGAGCGAAACGAATGCTTCTGGAATGATGACCATTAGTTTGCGTGAACGATGGTATGGACACTCTAGTGCTAGAACAGAACTTCAAATCTTTTGCTAGAATTATGACTTGTTTTACACAGACTAGATTTGAATTAGCTAAAACAACACTTAAACACTTGAAACAAAGTTAGTAACTCACAATTCTAAGTATGTTTGTAAAGTAATCAAAATTTAGGGGTTTTGGCATTCCAAGCACAACAATAAGACTTCCTTGGAGAAAGTTATGGGTCCTATAACTGTTTGATTTTAATGTTGAAATTAAAATGCATTTTTCTTTTGTTAATAGGTGGTTTTTAAATGGTTCAATTTTGATTCCATAAAGAAGCAAAGAAATCAAATCATCCTTGTGTAATTATTAATTGGAATTGCCATGCTAAATGAAATTGCATAAACCTATTTTCTTCCCTCTTTTTGGGCATTTCTCTCTCTCTCTCTCTCTCTTTTTTGGTTCATTTAATTTAATGTATGGATTGGTGGCGGCGGTAGAGGTTATTAAAGTGGCGGAGGTTTTGGAGGTGGAGGTGGAGGTGGAGGTTGAGGTGGATGTGGTTGTGGTGGTACACGAAGAACATAAAGAAGTTTTTTTTTTTTCTCATATTTACCTAGTTTTTGTTCGGTCAGAAGAAAAGGAAGAAGATGGTGGTGGTGGTGGTGGAGGCAGTTGATTAGCCGGAGATGATGGTGGTGAGTGGTGGAGGTTAGTGGTCTTTTATGTTTTGATTTTTTATTCTTTCAACGAATTTTTTATTTTTTATTTTCCCTAATATAATTAAGGTTAAAACAATAATTAGCCAAGACATTTATTAGAAAAATTACTTAAAATAGATAGAATGGTATATTTATTTAACATATTTTAAACATGGAGATAAATTAATATATTTAAAAAAACATAGGAAATATAGGTTTCAAAATGGCTTTATTTAATTTAAAAAGTAATATAAATAATATAAGTAATAAAGAAAGCCACATGACAATATTTTATTTGTACTTTAAAAAATAATTTTTGTTATATGTAGTAATAATATATTAGATTTCATATTACTTTTTAAATCTCATCTAGTTGAGCATATTTTTATTTTAATGGTTCATACAATGAATTTTAATCTCAATCTTATTTACTTTGTAGATCCCACAAGATAAAATTGAACACCATCGTAGATTGGCGTCCATCAAAAGTCAATATGTTTACCAACTTCTTCCATAATCCAAATAATATATGAAAAACAAAGTGTTCTCCAATCTTACATATTGCTCTTAGTGTCAATTCCCATCCCCATTTGCATAGCCTAAAATGACAATTCCAAATTAACACAAATTTTTGTCTTTAACCATTTGCGAAGGGAGATTTACATTTTATTTTATTATTAAGTTAAACATGCGGTTACTATAAGATTTTTTATTATTATAATATGGTTTTAATTAATGTTATAAATGAAATTGTAAATTTTGGATGGACTGGTCAAACAAATACAATATTAGCTTCTTATCATTTTTTTTTAAATTTGAGAAAATAGTTATCACTTTTTCTTTATTAATTAAATTTCAATTGAATGTTATGATTTTAATTAATGTTTGTGATTAGTGGAGGGTTGCATATAATTTTTGCCATGTGACTTGCAAGTCAAGCTATTCAACATTTTTTCAAAGATAAGTTTATGGTATATGCTTTGGAGAAACATGGACTTGCAGTGGGAATAGATTTTTTTATATAATGAAGACAATTCTTGGATGTGGACATCGACATGTTTTTTTTTTTCCCCTCACACACATAAAATAAAATAAAATTTTAGTTCATGAAAATGATATATAATATATTTTATAAAGTTATATACGAATCATTAATATGATAAATTTTACTCAATTATTCATTTTAAAATATAAAAAGTAATATTTTAATTATTAGTTTCATAAAATGTAATAATATAAATAATTAAAAAATTAAGATCATATTGTACTACAAAGTTTTTTTTAGAAAAGTAAAACTAATAAAAATTTATTATAAAAATATACAAATTAATTATTTCAAAATCAAAACTTTATTATTTAAAATATTTGAATATTAATTATAATGAGTTGAATTTAATATAAACTATTAATTTCTACATAAAAGAAAATTAAAAATTTTCTCATTTAATATAATTATTTTAAATTTTGAAAAATAATAAAATGTAAAGTAAGCTCTTGTGCCTATTTTCATTGTACGACAGTCATATGTCATTTTTTAGTTTTTATATATTATTTTTAAAATATTTTTTATATATTGTTATAAATAGGAGAGCTGAAAATGTTTTTATTAGTAATTTTATAAATTTATTACCAAGATACATCGTTATAAAAATTTATGACAAAGATGAAAATAATTATAAAAAATAAATATTTAATGGGTAGTATAGTACCAATTGTTAAAAAGGTTATTAATTATTGAAATAAGAAACTTTTTATTAGTTTATGTAATTTATTTTTAAAATCATAATTATAAAAATTAGTATGTTTAAAGTATAATGTCAGAAATATATATTATTCATTAGAGGAAAAAATGAAAATATTTAATTAATTGAATACAATAATAAATTTATAATTTAAAATTAGGAAAAATATAAAATTTCAAGTTTGTAATTCTTCATTCTCAATCTACCACAATCATCAACAATTTCTTAACTTTTATAGATTAAGAGTCATGGACCGTGCTTTGCACGGGGAATATATATTTTTTGGAAATTATGGTTGTTAATTGTGAATATTAATTTAATTAAATTAAATTAATGGTTTGTAAATAAAATTTTGTATCCTTAAATTTTTGTTTATTATTCTATCTTTTTTAGATTTGTTTTTAGATGTAAGTTATGTACAAATTAATATTATTCCTTAATATCATTAAAGACTTTACACCAAATTACCTTATATGGGGAGGGTCTACAAAACCGGTCCTGCAGTAGGTTCTATTTTTAAAATCCATCCTTGCTCCATTAGCCAATGAGTCGAGGAAAATTAGCTCCGCCCTGGTCAGGTAAGGGCGGATCCCTAATGGAGTGGGTCAAATATTCAACTCTAGTAGAAATCAACTGCAGGATCCAATGCCACACTTTCTATTAGTTTATGTTTTTCATAAAATAGATGGTGTAAAGGGGTAATGTGGATAAATATCTAGAGTTGACATTCAATTTAAATATTTTATTTCCAATGCAACACTTTCTATTTTATTTTTTATTAGTTTTTTAATTTATAATTTAATTAGGAACCAATAACAATTCACTATAACTGTAGACATTGTCTAAAAGACCGTCTAAAAATAGAATGTGAACTAGACAATGTATAGTCCATGTCAGCTTTACATCTTAAATGCACATTTGCATTGGAAAAGTTTTTAAAAATATTCATTACGTGGTCAGTGGATTAGAGCAATCCACATTTACATTGGAGATGCTCAGCTATGGAATAAAAGATTTATCAAAAACTTGAGGAGAGAGAATATTTATTTAATTAAATGCAATTTAAATTTTCGAAAATAAGTTATATCTCACTCATGTAAGTATAAAAAATCATGTTACAAATTAAAAACAGAATCCATTCTGTTACAAACAATAATTAAGGGTCGGATAAATGATACTAATTAAATTTAAATCTGGTAAGGATAGCCTTTTCTCCGGATAATAAGTGAAATTAATATCAATCAAATTCCACTTTGATTTGTTAACAAATTCCATGTTGACAAGGCAAGAGTTTAAAGTAAATAAATAAATAAATAAAGTTGTATAAAACTCAATTATTTTTTATTAGAAAAAGTATTCTCTTTTCATCAGAAAAAAAAAAAAGTATTCTCTTAGATTACTACGAACAATATTTTTTTTATAGTCAAACTCAAAAGTCTTCATATTTGTCTATCTATCCATCTACACTATGCAAAAGTACAAATGGAAAATATTTACTTGCTACGTTATTATAAAATTTATATTATCAAAACTAAAATTGTCTTTATATAATTATTTTTAATAATAATTAATTAAATTTAAATTATATATTAATAAAAAAATATTTTTTTAATTATTAATAAATTAAATTTAAATCATATTCAAATAAAATATATTGTAAAAATATTTATAATTAATTAATTAAATTTAAATTATATTTAAAAATACTATTTAAATTATTTTATTAATATTAAAATAATAAATTAATTAGTTCTATTTCTTTTCAAAGGTTTAATTTTTAATTTCATCAATAATATAAATTTAATTTAATATAAGTGTTAATTATTTTTGAAATTAAATTTACTAAAATAATTATTCTATTATTTTTTATTTTTTAAAATAATTATTCTACTATTATTTATGTAGTTGTTATTAAAGATTAATTATTTTTCAATTTATTTATACTCACCAAAATTTTTAAGAATTTTTTTAAATTTTAATATAATATATTTTTTATTATTTTAAATAAAATATAAAAATTTAAAAAGATTTTAAAATTTTAAAATAATAATTGTATAACTATAATATAAATAATTATCATAATTATAAAATAAAAAAATATAAAAAAAAATATTATAACCTAAAAACTAACAACGATCAACGTGCGTTCTGGTAAGCATTTTCTTTTTTTTTTTTACCATAGAAGTACTGGTAAGCAGAAACGTAGAAATTCCCGAAAAAAAAAAGTTCTAATCCCCTACACAAAGCCACATCATAAACAAAACTAATCCTCCACTAATCACCTTAAGTTATCATCTGACCAATACAAACAACAGTCCAAAATAGAAAACCCGAGTCCTAAATAGAATCGGAAACATTATATCTTTACTTATCGTTCCCTTTTACCGTACGATAGAGAATTTACCTAATAAGGCGCGAATCACTTTCTCTCTCTTAAAACATTCTACAAGTTCACTTCTCAATTAAAAGCATAGGAAGAAACATATAATCGAAATCAAAATCGAAGACTTTTCGATTTTTTCTAAGTCGGGAACTTTTGGGGGTGATATTCAAAATTGAAAATTTATTTCTTTGGAGTCTGTTTGACTTGGTGTGTTGGGTGACTGTAGAAACGTACAATTATCAGCGGTTTTTTAAAATTGTTTGTCTTCTATAAAACTGGGTTGAGTTTGCTTTGCTTTGATTGATGGATCTCAATCTTATGGATAATCAAGTGTCGTCGATTTCAAAGAAACTGAAGCAAGCTGAGGTTAGTGTTTTCCCCCTTTTGATCATGACTCAAATATAATGTTTTAGGGTTTAAAAAAAAATAATCTGAATTGTGGGTTTTAGAGTTTAATTTTTGTGCATTGTTTTGTAATTTTGATCAATGTTTGATTAAGTAGCGGATAATGTTGATCACTTGATTGATCGTGATTTGTCCTTTTTTGATCGCAACGCATTGCTTCTGTATACTTACTCTTTGCTACTTATTTATTTATTTTTGATATTGCACTATTAATTGGTTTTTATTTTTTAAGCATCTACATGTTTTTTTTTTTTTTCAAATATGCATACTCCAAAAGGGAATGCTGCTTAGATTCTTGGTTTTGGATTTTTCGCATGTGGCCATAAGGTTAATGATTCTATAGGGTAAAGTTTATGTGAAATTGCAGTTAGTAAGGATTACAAGATAATTTTCTACTCTGCTTGAACTCTAAATTTGATGGAAAAAGAAAAGTAAGTGAAAATTTTGATTGGCGTTATGGTTGGAACTTGAAAGAATTCGAGGCATTGGCAAGGGTTTGCATACAACGTTCCAATGTATTGCCCCTTTTTGGAATCAAATGCTATATACAGAACATGTGTATCATTTATTGTGTAATTTCCCATTTTGAGTGTGTAATCTTTTTGTTTAGGATCTAATGGATGTTCAAAGACTTGTGCATTCCAGTGAAGTTTTGATTGGTCATGAAAAATTCGATGTATGTCCCAAGGGAAAGTCGAAAGTGGGTGAGGACGATTCATGGCCACTTCACCAGAAGGTATAATACTGGAACCTAGAAATAATTTAATTGAATGCTATATGAATATAGTTTCTTTTTTTGTGGGATGTCAGTTGTTGCTTGGTATGAATTCTTGACCTTTTCACAGGATGCATCATCTTGTGATGATCCCGGGCTCTCTACTGTTGTTGCTGGCTCTGTGGAGAGTGTTGATCTTCCCAAGAGCTCAACTTCTAAGTCTATGAACTTAAACAATATCAATAGTTCTAATTCTGACATATCATACAATGATGACGTCGATGATTATGATGGTGATGATTATGCTGATGATGCTTTGGATTATGATGACAACGTAGACTACTTGTACGAGGATGATTATTTGGCAGTCCAGTCTCAATTCGATAATGTGGATCTTCCCCCTGGGATAGAGGCATCCCTTCCTTGGCTGAAGGATCCTGTTACTTCTGGAAGTGGTTCATCTAGTACAAATACTTCAGCTGTTGCAAATCTTTCTGAAAATAAGGGGAAGGACGATCCCCAAGATATTGCTGAAACAAAAAGCAAGGAACGTACCTCTGTTGTAAGTGAAAATAAATGTCCTGTTATGGCTACAGGTAACTCTTCTGCTCCTGCAGAATCAAGCTCTAATGGGGAGGTGGTAGACAATGAAGAAAATGAGATCATGGAGAAATTTAAGAACTTCAAGCAATTTGATATTGTCGAAGATTTCTCAGATCATCACTACAACCGAATGGGCTTCTTGGAGCAGCAGGTAAGTGATTCAGAGTTGATTTTCTTCTTTCTTCTTTGTTTCTGATACATTTCTGTTTTTAATATATTAATATTTTATGTCAGTAAAACTTACATTCTTCCTTTCTTCTACTATGTTAGCCGCCCAAAAGTTGGGCAAAGAGAATTCAAGATGAATGGCAAATTCTGGAGAAAGACCTACCAGGTGAGCTAAATATTTACTGCCAATGAATAGCTTGGAATAAGTTTTGGTTTCGCTTTGGAAGTTATCCTTCATTTTGTTTCTGTTTGACACTCTTTGAATTCTCTTCTACTGTCGAAAATTTAATAGATACAATATCTGTCCGAGTTTATGAATCGAGGATGGAACTTTTGAGGGCTGTC
The DNA here is from genome assembly GCA_949640765.1 of Croton laevigatus. Classification (NCBI taxonomy): domain Eukaryota; kingdom Viridiplantae; phylum Streptophyta; class Magnoliopsida; order Malpighiales; family Euphorbiaceae; genus Croton; species Croton laevigatus. Next base: position 3,635 of record CATIWJ010062842.1, on the reverse strand, counting down.
ATTGTTGGACCTGCCGGTACTCCTTACCACGATGGAATTTTTGTGTTTGACTGTTTCTTCCCCCCTGACTACCCTCAAACACCGCCAGTATGTAATTTAATGTTAGTTGTTTTGCTTGTGTTATGAATAACTTTCACGTTGTTGTAATAATTGTGAATTTTACTGTTAGATGGTCTACTATTACTCTGGAGGGCTACGGTTGAATCCAAATTTGTATGAGTGTGGGAAAGTCTGCCTTAGCCTTTTAGGTACCTGGAGTGGGAAACAAAACGAGATGTGGATTCCAGGCACATCAACCATGCTTCAAGTTTTGGTTTCAATTCAAGCTCTCATTCTCAATTCAAAGCCCTTCTTTAATGAGCCTGGATATGAATCAACATATGTTGGTGTTGAAGGAGAGAGGAGGTCCAGGAAATATAGTGAGGATGTGTTCATCCTGTCCTTGAAGACGATGATGTACACAATTCGAAGGCCACCAAAGGTAAAATTTAACTTATCTCCAATACTCCGTTGTTTTTCTAGTTTTATGGATCTTGCTTAGGAATTTGGGAACCCGCTTAGAGCATACTCAATGGCGGTGAGTTCCAATCTTGATTTGTTGATCCCACCTCTGAAAATTAATTTCACATCAACTAAATTGCGACTCGTAAAAATTTCTCAATTTCTTTAGTGGTTCCACAATATTTTAATAACTGTAATATAAATGCTGCTGGATCCACCACTAATCAAGTTTTACATGTGTCATCAGATTATTGGTGCTCCATTTTTACTTTTTTGGGTCTCAATTAATTGGGACTAGTCCAATTTTTGGGTAGCTACAATGGATTCAACTTTTTGATGGAATCCCAATTACTTGTGTGGGTGCCATAAATTGAGATTGGGACTCATGTGAATTTATGCAAAATCTTATACTTTGTCCTAAGTCAGGTGACTTAATCAACCCAACTTTACTTGCAGTATTTTGAAGATTTTGTCATAGGTCATTTCCACGTTCGCGCACGTGATATTCTAGTGGCATGTAGGGCTTATTATGCAGATGGCTGTACAGTGGGTACCGTTGCTGTTAAAGATGGAGCGGCTGATATTTCTAATGCAGAGCGGAATAGCAACTCTGCTGAATTTCGAGCAAATCTAAAGAAGATGGTAAATCTCCTTATTACAAACTTCACTAAATTTGGATCGATAAAATGTGAGCAGTATCGAATCAACTGAAAAATGCAAGTAAAAAACCTGACAGAACGAGTAGTAGGAGGATACAGTAGGGTTGGCAATGGTAGGTCTGGCGCAGATCCTGGTTGTCAGATGCTTTGATTATTAAAATTTTGACAGATTTTTGAAAATCTGTTGGCTTTTCAGATTCTAGGCAGGTTTTGGTATATATAGTAGTAGTATGAAGGGACGAGGATGATCTGACATAAGAACTATTGGATTTAGTTTTATTTTTTGCACATATCTCTAATGAAAATGGATATTCTGGCATTATTGTCTATATTGAACTTGAAAGGAAGGATTTATGTTAGTGGAAATTCATGTTGTTGTGCTTTTAAAATGGTTCTTTTGCATATATTCCTCATTCTTGTTTATACCATCTGTGAAATGAGTTTAAACTGTAAATGGTTCTCTTGATTTTGGTTGAATCTTTTGTAGTTAAGATTTCTTGTTATCAGAAGAAAATCTCAGATCTAGTATGAATAACGTCATTGGTAATGTAAAAGGGCATCAGAAATCTTTCGAAATCAATAAATTCCATAAAATTGTGTGTTTCTAAAAGATCAGGATTTTTCAAATTTTTTTTAGAATTTATTGATTTCAAGAAGACCCTTATTAACAGTATTATTATTGTTTAATAATACAACAGAAACACACATAATTTTATTTTTATTATTGTTCGTTACTAACAACATAGCATAAACATGCACACAGAAAACAGAAAATAATTTCAGAGTTGGAACTTGTCAAATGACTTGAGGAAAGCAAGGGCGGCGTCCCTGGCTTTTTCCGGTAAAGGGGTCGCCGGAGTTAAAAGCTCAAACTCAGCTTTCCATTTAGCAATGCACTGCTCTTTTTCTTTACCTTCAACAGGAAGAAATGAGAAGGTGACTTGATATGGATCGTACATATTCTTAAGGTCACCTCCTACTACTCCATATGTCACTGATCTTCCTTTTTCCACTTTCTCTATCTTCTCCGTTGATTCCTTCACATAGTTTTGTATGGCTACATCCATAATAACAAACAAACATGTTACTAAAATTAAGTTTGGATTAACCATGCCAAACAGAGTCTGGTCTGATTAATCTTTCTATTTTCTATATAGGTTGCAAAGAGTGCGAGATGCTAGATTTTACCCTATTAGATCACAAAATGTTACTATCAATTTAGCGAATGATATTTGAAGGGATGGACTGTAAACGGCTTATTAGTTGCATCTTCGTAGCGAAAAAAAGTTTGAATTAACTATAATGATGTGCAGATATAGTGAAATTTATAGATTAGTATTTTGACACTGAAAAAACTGTTCGTTTGTGTGTGTGCGCGTGTGTATATAGAGAGAGAGAGAGAGAGAGAGAGACCAGGGCCAAGCTTGAGAAGCCTGAGACTTCCAGGGTTGCCATCTCCTTCAAGGTACTGAGCAAGAGAAAGCAATTGAGGATTGATTTTGCTAATGATTTGATCATCTCTATACATCTCCCAAGCCTTCTCAGCTGGAATGTTAAGCAACACTTCTCCTTGCATGCTCCTCATTTTTGCTACTCTTTCTTTCTATGCTCACCTTTTCTTCATCAGTTATCAACAGGATAACCCAATTTATTGAGATTTCTTGTGTCCCTAAAGAGAGAATTATTTATTATAAGACTGCTTTTAGGTATCATATTTAATAATAAATCTTGTATGCTGTGGAAGATATCCATTAAACTGACCGGCAAGGCCGCGAGTCTCATTGTATTTGTATGTGCTAATCTCGAGATTAAAAAGCAATACATTAGAGTATGTGAAGTTTGATTCCCTATTGTCTCGTGTCTTTTTTTTTTCCACTCTAAATATCTTAATTTGTTTAATTAATAATCTTTTTCTAGATTATACTTATTTATATTACCTAAAAACTTAAATCACTTTATATTTCAAATCTACCATATAATAAAGAGAAAGTATTTAGATATTTTTTTTCAGAATTTTAATGAAATTATATAGTAATTAATAATATTTTAATATATGTAAAATGATACTACATCCGTATTTTATAATTCTTTACATTTCTATTTTTTAGTGTATTTTTTGGTTCTTTACATTTTCATTTATAGTAAGTTTTGTAATTGTTTATTATTATTTTTTTATTGGTATTGGTGAAAAAGTAAATTTTTAGAGAATTAGTAATTATTTTTATTATTATTTCTGTCTGGTATTGGTGAAAAGCTGATTTGTGTTGGTATTGATGAAAAATAAATATAAAGAATCATAAAATACAGAGGTAGTATAGTATAAGATTTTAAAATAGGACAAAACGAATATAACTGAACTCAAATTATTATTTAAAAAAAAAACTAACTGAACTTGAATTTTGAAATTTTCTATGGAACCGTGATTTATTACTAAATACGTATTTTCTATCCGTTTTAAATTGTTGTAGATAATTT